>JAQQSK010013671.1:0-11405 GCA_028658325.1 Potorous gilbertii
ACACACACACACACATAAATATATCATGGAATTCTAGTTGAAAATAGAAAAAAGTAGAGACTGCCCACATAAATCTGGCAAATGTGATACTATAGGGGTAGCAGGGACAGAAGAAGGGGAGTGGGAAGGGAAGAGAGAGAACAAAAAAACAATAGCCAAGAGCACACAAAATAAACCAACAGACTCAGATAGACACAGAAAGATACAATTCACTAGAAAGACAAGAAACAATGTGGTTTAATGACTAGAAGATAATCTTGGAGTCAGAGAGTTGCATGTTCAAGTCTTTGATACTTACTAACTGTTCGAACTCATCACATTCTTTTGCTCTAAGATGATAAGTTTTAGAAAAGTTGCTGATCTTTATTTTTGGACAGTTTCCACACTGGGAGCAAAGACTTTAACAAGGGTTCAAAAATCATCTTCAGAAGCAAAGGGTGAAAAAAGTATGACTAGAGTACTGAGATAATGAATATAAAGAGCTTTGCCCTATGTAAATGTGAGCCATGATTATAATGGTTTGAAGAGTCACCCTTGTAAAGGTGTTCAGTGGGTCTCAAGTTCAACATGAGTGGGATGAGGAATCCAAAAAAGCTAAAGTGTAATAAGGCCACATTAAGAGACAAATAGCATCCAGAACAAGGAAAGTCATAATGCTGATAGACTGCCCTGATGAGACCACTTTTAGTGTGCTGTGCTCAGTTCTGGGTGCCATATTTTAGGAAGGGCATGAAAAGGTGAGCTCTGTGCAGAACAGACGATACTCAGAATGGTGAAAGGACTGGAAACCATATTGTGTGAGGATTGGGTGAAGGAATTGGGAATGTTTAGTTTGTAGAAGAGAAGATTTTGAGAAGCCAGAGAGGGATATGAGTGCTATTCTCTCATATCCTGTTATATGGGAAAGGGATTAGACTAATTACGCTTGACTCCAAGTAGAACTTGGAATAATGGATGGAAATTATGGATAGGCAGATTTTTGTTATATGTGAGCAAAGACTAACCCACAATTAGAGTTGTCCCCAAAATAGATAAAAATTGCCTGGAGACATGATAGCTTCCCCTGTCTCCTATGGCTTTTGTGAGAAAAGTGTTTTGTACATTTTAAATCCTTTTGTAATGTTGCTTATCATAGTCTTAATGATAGCTATTATTTATATCACACAAATACATTAATAATATCATTAAGAACTGGTGATCTCAGCACAGAAAAATCTTAAACAGTTGAACTGAAGTAGATTTTTGACTTCCCCATTGTTTTATGATTGGCTCCCCCCAAAAAGGTGGGTTTTAAAATATTATGGATTAGCCTTACCTCATCCTGAGCCATCCCTAAGTATCCACATGATTAAACCTATCTTGAGATAGAGAGTGGGTTCTGTCATTTGTTTGATTGCAGAGCTTGCCCAGAACAGGATAACAAAGGAAACAAATTATATTTAAATAGTTATCAAAATATTTAAAACAAAACAAGTTCATGAACCTAAGTCAGTGGATTGCCCTATTGGCTGACAGGGGCCTTAGAGATCACTCACTCTAATCTTTTCATTTTATACATGACAAAACTGAGTTCCAGAATGGTAGACCCCTTGCCAAAGGCAGGTAAGTAGCCGTGCTGGAATTTAAACTCGTCTTCTGACACTAAGCCCAGAGCACTTTCCAGGATGGCAACACTCTGCCTCTAACTCCAGGCCGGCTTCTCTGTGTCTGAATGGTTTGTTAGGCCCAGTTTCCCTTCTCTGTTTGACATACTACTGTCTTCTTGGCATTCTGTTCCTGGCTTATGGCATTTAGAGGTAAAGAATTCTTGAAAACCTGATGTATTGTAAGTAGTTGTGGATTTCACATTTCAAGAGAGACTTTGACAAACAGGAATATCACACAAAGGCAGAGTTAGACCCTCTAGCTCAGAGCTTCTCTAGACCAACCCTCTGATCCTCTCTAGGAGAGTTCATATTTGGCTTCTAATTCTTCCCATGCTCGACTATATGTGTTAGCTCCCTGATTGAACTGATCAGAAAAAGACCTCAGCAAAAAGTCAAGCTAACTGGTTATATCAAATGGATTCCAACTGCACCCTCCCAACACACTATCCTGGGATGTCTTAGGAAGGTCCCCAAAGCCACTGTGACACTGACCCTGTGATGTAGACTGGAATGGTTTTCCTGTACTTTGTAGATGAGAACCTTTGTTTTAGGTGAACTTGGAGTTTGTGGACGTTTAAACATATATATATGTGTATATATATATATATATATATACATAGAGATAACAATATCTTAATAGAAACTGTTTCTGTCACAGTCTCCTGTGTATTTCATATTGTATTATATATTGATATTACATAATACTTTATATTTTGCATTTAAAAATATTTTTCTGAGAAGTGGATCTGTAGGCTTTATTGGAATGCCAAAGGGGCCCATGACAGAAAAATATTTAAGAACCCCTACTTTAGATACACTATATTAAGATTCTTTTAAAAACACTTGCTTATATAAATATTCCACTCTAGTCAGACATTTAAGAAAGCTTTATTGTATATAGAGGAGGCAGGGTGGGTGAGAAGTGGCACTGGTTGATGCTGCCTCTGAAAGGTCCAAGACAAAAGGCACAGGTAAGAAATCCATTAACAGAAACACCATGAGGAAGCTTCCAACCCTTTATCTTCAATAAGTCTGATATGAATCTAACTATGGGTTTAGGAAGCAGGTAAACCCAACTCCCTTTACTAAAAATATCAACCCAAGTCCCTGTAGGATCACTTTGTATTCCAGACTTGTTATTTTTGGCATTTCCAACTGATCTTCACACAAGTACAAACAGAATTATAAGGAGAGGGGCATTATTTGGTCTGATAGAACTGTAGCCTCAGAACTTCCAATATCCAAGATGACAGAAATTTGGGATATTGAAACACTCCTAACAATCAGAGATCTCCAAGCGTGGAATGTGATGCCTTGGGACACAAATTACTTCTGCCCACTGATTCTGAACTTGAAGTCCATTAATCCTCTTTTCTAATCTGATATATTTTCTTTTATGAATGTAAAAATGTATTTCTGAGAAGGGGATCAGACTGCTTAGGTGTACATGACTCAGAAAAGGCTAAGAAGCCTTGCATTTAAGGGAATATTAAATAACTATCTACTAGCTATCCTATTTAAAGGAGATTCTTGATTATATTGAACTAGATAACTGAGAAGGTGGCTTCCAACTCTAGAATTTAGTGAGAAGCAGCATGACAGTGGAAATCATTCAGAATTTGGAGTCTGAGGATCTGGGTCCGGACCCTATTATCTCTATAATCTCTATAGACTAACTCTTAACATAACCTGTTTTTTTCATCTGCAAGGACTATATTCTGTTTTCTGTCTGGTACCTTCTAGTTATAAATTTATAATTTTATAAAGTCATAGAATTCTTTCTTTCTTTTATTTTAATATTTAGGGAGAATAGGTTTTGCCATCTTTATGTGTAATAGCAGTGAGGAGAATCATCATTTCCCCATTTGTAAGGCTATATATGTATAAGGCTATATGTATACACACACACACACACACACACACACACACACACACGGAAAACTCAAATCTGATTTATTGTTTTGTTTTCTCTCTCTCTCTAAATATATATATATATATATATATATATATATATATATATATATATATATATATATATGGCTATATGTGTACACACACACACACACACACACACACACACAGAGAGAAAACTCAAATCTGATTTATTGTTTGCTTTCTCTGTTCATGGCACCTGTCAGTTTTTTCTACCCAAATATAAGGCAGAAGTATAATGGGTCAACCGTGATCTGATTATAAAGTCCCATATTCCTGAGTATGTAGAAGGAAAATGTGGTACTGATTTTGAAAACACTGCTCCCAAGCTGGATGGCTCAATTGCCCACAGACCACTTCATTCACTTTCAGTCAGTAGGTATGCTTCATGAAAATGCAATGCAACATGGATTAAAATCTTCTTTCTTCCTCTTTCTGAACAGAAATTTAAGGCTTTCCCTCCTTATGGAATATATAGGGAATCTGGGTAACTCAGAATTGGCCTTCTTTGTATACCTCATGAGATTATTTTCATGGGAGTGAAATTAGGTCTGTTCTAGGTGTAAAACCCCAATGACTGAATATAATGGTGTTTCTGTAAGGAACACCACTCCAATTCTCTTCTGCCTCTTAGCTGATATTCCCTTTAGAAGTTGCTGAGGGGCCATGTTTCTGTACAACTTTGGTCTTAATGTACTGGCAACTCTCGGTTTTCATTCAGTTTATGATCTGTGCCAAGTTTGTTTTTCTTTGAGGACAGCTCCAAAACTTGAGTAGAATGATTTGTATCTGGGTTTGTGTTGTTTCTGAGGTGGTATCATATACTTCCCACACTGGAGAACTTGCCAGGAAAAGCATCTTCTGAAGGGGGAAAAAAGATTCAGGGTAGGGAGCAGGGAAGAAAAAAAATCAACACAGGGAAGACCAAGTCAGTTTTATATTTCAGGAATTCTAAGCAAGAGAAATGGGAAACAACTGAATGACACTGAGTGACAAAGCTAATGGAAGCTTATATTGCTTTTAAAAAAAAATACCCAAGTGAAATGAGCACTAAAATGGAATTGGAGATTAAGCTCTGGTCCTGTCTCTGTCATGGAGAAGTTATGTAAACTGGGGTAAGTTGTCTCACCTGTTAGAGCAGGGGTAGGGAACTATTTGGATTCAGTCAAAAAGTCACACTTTAGGATTTAGAAGGCCACAATGGCCTTAAGGCCACAGGTTCCCCACCCCTGTGTTAGAAACTCCTTTTCCATAGTAAATTGAAGGGAGGGGATTTGATTATCATTATGGCCCTTTCTAGCTCTAAAAGTCTATGATTATAAATATAGTGTCCAGATAATAGCTCCTGAGTATCTATAATACCCAGATGACATCTGGCTTCTGCATTTGAAGAGAGGCATTGTCAAGCTGGGTAGTGCAGTGGATAGAGTACCAGACGTGGAGTTAGGAAGACCTGCTTTCAAATCTGGTCTCCCTGAACAAGCCACTTAACCCTATTTATCTCAGTTTCCTCATCTATAAAATGAACTGGAGAAAGAAATGACAGACCACAACAGTGTAAAATTTCAAATGGCCTGCCAGGAGTGTTATGGAATGGATCTCTCTTTCTCTCTGTGGATTTAGGGTTGCATTGGCCAATGCTAAAATTCCCTGGCAACTAATTTGATAAAAACCATAAAAAACCTCTTTCAAATTCTACCTACTAAAATGACAATCCTGTTCTACCAAGAAAATAAGAGGGGAAAAGATAATTAAATCACAGATAAAGAGGTCACTGAGTCTGACAATTTGCTTTTACAGATGAGGAAAATGAGGCACAGAAAGGTTAAGTGACTTGCCTAGTGCCAGGCAGCTAGTAAGTGTTGTAAGTGGAAAAGCTATTTCTCATCCAGGTCTTTCCTTCTACTGTGGAACCTAATACTCACTACTGGAAATGAAAATCCCTAGGTCTTTGCTGCCTGTGCTTTGTCATCTTTTCAGCAGAGGGGTCAGCCTGTGTTCATAAGAATAACACATGTGTTTAAAAGTGTTAGCTGCTGACTTGCAGGGACAGTCTCCATGCCTCAGGGATCTATCCTACTCCCAGAAAATCTGAAGCATGAAATACATTCCAGACCCTAATTAAGTTCATATTAGAAGAATTACTCAGATTATCCTAGGTGTAGGCTGGTGGGAGGAAGGAAAAAGTATTTTTCTTTAAAAAAATATTTCTTTGTTTCTGTGCCAAAGTTGACAAAGAGAAACTATAATTCCTGAAATAAGACAGACCCTAATCCTCCTGCCCCTTAGATTCCTGCTGAATTTCCATAGGAATGAGTCAACAAAAGAAGTGATAAAATGACAACAGATTGTTAAGGATGAGCTGAAAAGTGGAAAATGGATAGATTAATTGGATGACCTGAAGAAGAAACAGGTTGATTAGGAGTGTCCTTTTGCAAATGCAATAGGCAACAACTGACCCTCCCACAGTGTGCAGGGAATTATTTCGGGGTCAGAAATTTTCTTTTTTGTCTTGGTAACCCCCAAACCTAGGGCCATACTTAGAACATAGTAGGCATTTAGTAAATGCCTTTTGTTGATTTCATTCATATGACCACAGCTGGAATGAATCTTCAGAGTCATAGTTCAACCTTCTCATTTTACAGATGAGGAAATTGAGTCCCAAAGAGGTTGAAAGACTTGTCCATAATCTCACAAATAATATCAAAGGTGAGAGCTGTACTTGGAACCTCTGACTTCTTCCATTACACTAAATTGCCTCTTTTGATTGATTGATTCATGTGAGTATTCTTGGCCCACAACACTGAACTTTGTAAAATGCCCCAGAACTCCTTCAGTATTTGAACTGGGTTCAGAGGAGCAAGACACTTAGAGCTAAAAGGGATCTTAGGGACCAGCTGGTTCAATCCTTCCCTCTTCCTTTATGCAACTGAGGAAATTGAGTCCTATCAATTGCTATTTGTCCATCATTCTTAAAGAGGACCATGATACCAGGTAGATGGTGCCATGACCTGAAAATGAATGGATTTAAGTGAGGGAGGGCTGTGCAAAATCACCAGCCTCACTTTCTCTCTGGAGCCATCTGTATCCAGTGGCAAGATATAAATCAGGATGACTGGAGATGACCCAGGATGCAGTGGGAGACCTTGGTCATTTTAAGCTAAGGTCTTTCCCAGGACTCAGTTTGAGTGAAGCCACAACTATTCAATGATTAAGACTAGGTAAGAAATGAGACAAAGAATGGCATCTTTTACTTAGTTAAAAAAATTCAATCTGGGAGGGGAGGACCCTCAGGGCAATTGCTATTTACATTTACTCTGAGCAAGTCAGGGCCCAAACAATGACCAGTAAGCGGAACTTGGCCTGGGACCTATTTTTGGCCAATCTATGAGAGCCAGAGTAAATTGGGTTAAAGGCATGGTCCTTAAGAAAGAAATCTAGCCAGTAAACCCCAAGATACCTTGTGAGGCTTTAGGGATAAAAATTTACATTCCTTTGGGGAGAGCACCTGCAGGTGCAAACAGAGGGAGAGAGAGGAGTGGAGGGGAAAGGAAGAGCTGTATTGTCCTACTGGAACTCACCAGGTGAGTCCCCACTAGGGGAGCCAGTACTACTACTCCCAGGTTGTTGTTTATCTTGCATTCTCGAAAAGGACCGTAGCATCAAGAAGGTGATGCTGTGACTTGCAAGTGAATTAGATTTAAGTGAAGGAGGGTTGTGCAAAGTCACCAGTCTCACTTTCTGCTCCAGAGTAGATACTAACTTAAACTCTGAGGTAACACAGGTAGTAGGGAGCAGAAATAAGATTCAAACCCAGATACTTGGACTCTACCTCTAGCACACTTTATATATATAGTAAGCCCTCTTGAACCACCAATTAATGAACCTCTTGCTAATCATCACAGGGATACCTTCGCATATTTGTCTCCCTCATGCCACCCCACCACATAGGAGGCAAACATCTTTAGGATAATGATTGTTTTTCTCTTTGTTTTTCCTGGGATGATGGGTGCTTTCAATTGGCAAAGTTTAACAATATATTGAATTTAATTTAATCTGGTGATTTTATTGCAGATGCAAATTCATGGGTTAGCCAATGAGTAGTTACAGGTTATGCAGTCATTGCAGATTGACTGAGGGAGAGAATGGGGAGTGGGGAATGGTGCTAAGGGAAGAAAGAGAATGACAATAAGGCCAGTGATATACGTATCAGAGTGCTGGAGACATTGAATAGGTCCAGTGAGAAACTACAGTTCTAAGGTTAGTTCAACTTTTTAGAGATCAATATCGCACTCTCCCTACTTGAGGAATTTGACTCCTGGATCTCCTTTTTCTTGTCTCTTTTCATCAAGATAGTGCAGCAAGGACATGGTGCTAGACTCTGCTTTTTATCTCATTATTAGTCACTTTTCAAAAAATCATTTCTGGAGTTTGCTATTGTAACGACTCTTCTCTACCTTTCTCTTTTGTTAATTTCTCACCATCCAGGCTCTTTCTTGACAACCTTCAAATATGGACAGACATTCCCCAAATATGCAAAGCTATTTCTCCACTCACTCTTCTAGTTATCAAGATCTTCCCTCTTGTTCCTATCCAAATTCCTCAAACATCTGTGTCTATATGGTGATCACTTCAGCTTCCTCTGGAATTCCTTTCTTGATTGTCCTTTCTAACTGCCATTCTCATCACTTCATTGAAATGGAGTAATCATTGATCTTTCCATAGTCATATTCAAAGTCTTCTATCTTCATTCCTTCCCTTTGATCTGTCAGCATTTCAGCATTTGATACAGTTAATCCTGGCCACTCTTTTGCAGTCTTGGCTTTAATAATGATATCAAATACTGTTTTTCTTTTCATGCCCCTAATCTTCCTTCAGAATATTCTTCATGGTTCCCACGTTTCCAGTTGATTAGAAAAGAAACATTGTCCCTGAAATTTACTTTTTTCAATATTTCAAATTTCTGTGATTTCATTGGTTTGAGTATTCCTTCCCCTGGCAAAGATCACAACCTATCCAAACATTCATAGACAGTCTTCGAAAAGTGCTAGAACTAAAATTTATCATCTTACAGCAAACCAATTGATGAGTTTTACTAAACCTGATTAGACTGATCCTCAGATAAAAAACAGAACTTCTAGGGCTTGCACTGCTCCAGCCTGGGTCTGGAGAATTCATCAGCTAATGATAATATGAACAACAACCACAATCTGGATAGTAACCTGAATTTTCATAGCATCTGAAAGTTTTCAAAATGCTTCCATATTTGATCATTTGATCCACATAATTTCATTTGATACTGATGACTACATAAACTAAATGGTAATGAATTAGGAAAAATGAGCATGTTTATCCCCTTCTGTTCAGCAAGGAAACTGAGGCACAAAAAGATTAAATGACTTGTCCGATGCCATACAGTTAGTAGTAGAGCCAAGAATAAAAAGTCTTTTGACTCCTAAGCCTAAAATTTATTCCATTTGATTATTTTGTTTCAAAACCATGCTTGCTAATTGGCATTTCATTGCATAAAATTAACCAGCAACGTATTCAAAATTTCTTGGTTTTGATGATCAAAGATAACAATATATAAATGGGCCCTAATTTAGGAACAACTGATATGTGTGAATGGCAAGTATATATTGCCCATGTAAGATATGTGTGTCCATGTAGGTTGTCTAAATAGTGCTCTGCAGGGGATACTGGTAGATGCAATCCGAGGTCTCTACTACCCAGGAGGATAGGAGGAAAATCAGAATGATAGCAGAAGGGGAAGATGGTGATGATGGAAAGGGATAAAGAATCCAGGCTGGGCAGTCTTTATGCCAGTCTCTGTTTCCCTAAATGTTGCTGGTCAAGGGGTATATTAGGTTCAACATACACATACACACACACATGCACAACCACAACCACAACCTCTTTCATAGCTGCTGTCCCTTAAAAGGAAAAAGGATTATCTCAAGTTTACTCTCATAAGCTTAACTCCTTAACTCCACCAAATTCTAGTTACACAAAAAGTCATCACAAATAGTGAACAATGATTGACTAATTTTTTTAAAGCAAAAAACAAGCACCAATAAGAGAAGTTATAAAGTTTAGAGCATACCTGAAGATCCTCAGAGTGAACGAACTCTCCCTCTGGGAGTATGACATGCAGCAGCTCAAAAGTACTCGAAAATAAATGAAAAGTCCTATGTCACATAAGGGAAAATTTTGCAAAATGGCTAGGGAGGAAGACTGGAGGAAAAGGTTTCCCATGTCTGTAGTATCCAAAATCTGTATAATTCAAAAGTAGCACTGCACTTTCAGCATGTCCCCATTCATCTGTTTCTTCTTGTACTTTTACATGCGAAGTCATGCAAAACATTTCCATATTGACCATGTTACGAAAAAGAGATTTTTTAAAAAAAGAAAAATAAATAAAATAAAAAAGTTTGCTTCAATCTGCATTCAGAGTTTGTCAGTTTTCTCACTGGAGGTGGTTAGCATTTTTATTACAGGTTCTTTGGAATTGTCTTGGGTAAGTGTGCTGATCAAAATAGCTAAATTTTTCACTGTTGACCATAGTTACAAGATTTCTGTTACTATATACAATGCTCACTTCACTTTCCGTGAGTTCATATATATCTTCCTGGGTTTTTCTAAAACCATCTGGATCATCATTTGTTATAGTATAATAGTATTCATTCTATCTCAATTATATACCACAGCTTGTTCAACCATTCCTCAATTGATGGGCACCTTGGAGGAGTCAAGATGGCAGAGTAGAAAGATTCACATATGCTAGCTCCAAACCCACAGCCCATAAATTACCTGTAAAAAGGAACTCCCAACAAATTCTGGAGCAGCAGAAACTGCACAACAATGGAGTGGAGGAGATTTCTGTTCCATAGAGCCATGAAAAACTGACACCAAAGGTCCATCGTGCACTGGACCCGGAGCAGAGCCCAGCCCTGCCTTGGCCACGTGACACTGAGAGGAGCAGATCCGAGCAGGCTTCATGGACCGAATCTCCGGAGGCCACGAAGGTCCCTCAACCCACAGGCACACAGGTCAGTGAGAGAGCTGGCCGAGAGGGGAGTGGGGAGTCTCCATAACTCAGGCCCCCTTGGAAGGCAGCAGCAGGGGGAAGCAGCAGACAGGCGCTCCCAAAGCAGGCAGGAGCTCTGCTCCATTACTGAAGGTCTCTGCATAAAGCCCCTGAGGGAACTGAGCCTGGGAGGCAGCCCTGCCCCGACCTGAGAACCTGAACTTAATCCCACTGAATAGCAGCCCCCT
The DNA here is from genome assembly GCA_028658325.1 of Potorous gilbertii. NCBI lineage: Eukaryota > Metazoa > Chordata > Mammalia > Diprotodontia > Potoroidae > Potorous > Potorous gilbertii. Next base: position 10,854 of record JAQQSK010013671.1, read on the forward strand.
TCCCCCCCAACCCCGTTGAAAGCCCTGAGGCTGGGAAGCAGCATTTGAATCTCAGCCCCCAAGCACTAGCTGGGCAGATCTGGAGGCAAAGTGGGTGTGGTGAGGAAACTCAGAAGTCAAGTAACTGACTGGGAAAATGCCCAGAAAAGGGAAAAAAAAATATCATAGAAAGTTACTTTCTTGGTGAAAAGATGATTCTGCCATTCCTCTCTGATGAAGAAGACCAATGCTTACCATCAGGGAAAGACATAGAAGTCAAGGCCTCTGTATCCCAAACGTCCAAAATAGATATTCAATGGGCTCAGGCCATAGAAGAGCTCAAAAAGGATTTTGAAAATCAAGTTAGACAGGTGGAGGAAAAACTGGGAAGAGAAATGAGAGAGATGCAAGAAAAGCATTAAAAATGGGTCAACACCTTGCTAAAGGAGACCCCAAAAAATGCTGAAGAAAATAACACCTTGAAAAATAGGCTAACTCAATTGGCCAAAGAGGTTCAAAAAGCCAATGAGGAGAAAAATGCTTTCAAAAGCAGAGTTAGCCAAATGGAAAAGG
>JAQQSK010013672.1:0-11405 GCA_028658325.1 Potorous gilbertii
GTTCTCCATTTTCATTGTCTGTAAAACTGAGAATTCAGATCAGTACATTTCTTGGTCCCTTCTAGTTATAACTAGAAGTTCTTTGTTTTATGTTCTTACATTCTGTAATTTTAAGTCTTTTCCAATTATAATAAGCAATATTGATTTAGGAGATCACAGTTCATATGGTCCAGTTGGAACTTTAGAGGTCATCAAGATAAATCTCACACACACACACACACACACATACATATGTGTGTTGTTGTTGAGTTGCTTTAGTTATGCCTGACTCTTCCTGAAACCATTTTGGGGTTTTCTTGCCAAAGATACTGGAGTAGTTTGCCATTTCCTTCAGTTCATTTTAAAGATAAAGAACTGAGGTAAGCAGAGATAAGTGACTTGTTTATGCATGTATCTGTATCCCTGATAGGTTAAATGCCTTGCATGAAGTCAAACATCCTTCTCAGCCTCAGTTTCACCACCTGCAAAACTGAGATAGTAAGATACGTAGTATTCAGCAGAACTAGGGTTTGAACTCAAATCTTCTATCTTCAAATACAGTGTTCTTTATACAGCACCACATTGTTCCTCTAATATCTTTGAATCAATATATAAAGATGAAATAGACTGTATATATAATATTGTATTCTAATCTAGTAACTGGGCAGATACACAGTTATCATATTTTGTTAACCAAAAATTAAGACATGATCTGATAAAGATTTTTTTAAATCATTTAATTTATGAGAACCATTATTTAAAGTATTTCAAGTTGAACCTCTCCTGCAAAATCTGGGACAGTTGATCACTACAGAATGCAGACTTAACCACTAAAATTTTCAATTATCCAAATACCAAACAGCTCAACCCATATTGACAAATAAGAATTTACTGCATTCTCTTTATTTTCAATTATAAATCTGGGAATCTCAGGAAAGTTACATATCCAGAATTCCCAAATGGAAAAATCCTTAGAAATCACCCAACCTATATCTGAGCAGGAATCCTTTCTATAAAATACCTCCCAAGTGGTCATCAAGGCTTTGATAAGATGGGCAATTTACTGTCTTCCAAAATATTTCCTTCTACTTTTGAATGGCTCTACTTGGAAGAAAATAGTTTTTTAATATATATTTAGCTAAAGTCTGCCTCTTTGGGATTTTTATTTAATCAATAAGTCAAGGCAGCAAACATTTATTAAATGCCTACTATGTACCAGGCTCTGTGCTAATTCCGAGATACATCACTTCTAGTTTCTACCCTGTAGGGTCAAGGCGTACAAGTCCAATCATCTTTCCACATGGGAACCCTTCAAATTTTTGAAGACAGGCATTATATAACCCTGTCAGAACTCTTATCATCTCCATGTTAATATTTCCATTCCTTCAAGTGATCCAAATTTGATATGGTCTCCAGTTTCACTGCCATCACTTAGCATAACATATTCCATAATTGGTGCTTAATAATTTTTATTCATCCATTTCCTCATTCATTCATTCATCATTCTATGAATGTTTATGAGATTAACCTCCCTCAGATGTAGTCTTTTCAAAATCTTGGATTCTAGATTCCATTTACTGAGTCCCAGTTACGTAAAAAGTCAGAATACAATAAAATGTGCTATTCAGAACTCAATATTTTGCTGTTGACTATCACCACTGTAACTCACCACCACTCCCAACACACACACACACACACACACACACACACACACACACACACACACACAGGCATACTTATTCTATATACTCTGCTTCTATTAAAATAGTCAATGGTAACATTTTTCTTTTGTGCCTGCTATTTCCAGCTCCTGGCTTATGTGAATAAAATCTGCTTCTGGCTGTTTAGAGGGATACACACATACGCATGTAAAGCAGCATCAATAAATTCATGCATATATGTATATGTACATGCATATTACTTATACCAACATGTTAAAGGAAAAAGAGTCTTGTGTATAGGGGAGAAAAAATCCAAGCTACAATGAATATGTCATCCTTCCTGAATACAATTTCAGCCTTAATTTGAACTGAGTATATCTCCTAAGAATTCTCTTCCGTAAATGGAAATCTCCACCCAAACAGAGAATAGTCAGCTAGCGCATTGGTATTCGAGTCAGCTCTACACCGAGTGGCATATACAAAATATGACTTTCTCTCCTTGATTAAACAGGTGCTCTTTAAGCCAAGCAGCACTGCATTTTAATTGTAAATATTCTTGTAATAACAGTTTAAAACCACCGCAGATAACATGTAGCAGTTAGTCACAGTGCCAGGGGCTTCCTCAGGCCTGTCTTCATAAGCTATAAGTATGTGCTAAAGAATCATGTGTATAGAGGGAAGGATCTTTCCTGGGGGGCAAATGTAATCACAGGTGAAAGAGCCGTGGTTTGCTTGTTCTATTTCCACTACCCCTTTTATTTTCTCCTGTGAGTCTGAGAAATGAGAGCTGTCAGTCAACTCTTTTCTAGAGATTTGAACTCTGATTCTTAAACCCCTTGTAAGCTTGGGAATAAGCAGTCAGGAATTTCCAATCTGAGACTGAATGAGAAATAATGAAAGCTGCTGGGGCCATTAATATTAATATACAAGATCATTGCATCCATATAACCTTTAAAAAAAATCTTTCTTTCCTGGGAGTGGGGGTGGGGAGGGAGCAAGAAAATGGGCGCAGACAGAGAAACCTTGAGTAGAGTTTTCATCTGTATTAGGGACAATAGACTAAAATGGGAAGAAAGAAAAGATACTGTTTTATATTCATAAGAAGGGGAGTGGAACAAGTTGTTGGAAGGAAAGATACGTACGTCATGTCTCATAATCACCACAAATCCAACAAGTCCAAAACTAAACCAGCTATTGAAATTGACTGCCCATTCCAACTTCAGTATTACTGCCATTGACATCACCATATATGTTCCATGTCTGTTTGTTTGTTTTTCCCATGTCTGTTCCATTACTGGAGCTGATCCTAGTACCTCCTCTCCATTTTTGCTTGCTGAAATTTTAACCCATCTGACAAAGTCAAGTTTAAATTTCACCTCCTTGAAGAAGTCTTCCTTCATTATGCCAGGTGACAAATTTCTTTCTTTTCCCCAAATTTGCATACCTCTCTTATCATGTTCCACTTTTATTATGTTTATATACAAATTGGGCAGATTCCCTTACTAGAGAAGGGAGCATGATGCAGTGGAAACTGTACTTCAAGTCATAAGACCAGTATTTGGTTCATGGCTTTTCCACTTATATGTCCTATTCTCGTGGGAAAATCTCATCACATCTTTGAACTGATTTTTCTTCCTATGTAAACAGAGGATAACAAAATAGATCACCTCTTAGGCCCTCACAAATTATAACTCATAATCATCTATGAGGTCCAAATGAAATAATTTCTGTAAAGTAATTCACAAATATTAAAAGTCTATTCATATGTCAATTATTATTTTTATTAGACAAAGCAATAGCCAATGACTCAGAAGAATTCGGTTCAAGTCATTCTGCCATTCACCAACTTTATCTCATCTTTGACAAATCATTCTCCTCTGAGATTCAGTTTTACCACATGTAAAATGGAGAGAGCACACTCTGTACTACCTACCTTCAAGAGTTATTGTAAAGATTAAATGAGAATGTATGTGAAATGCTAGAGTCTTTGAGCTAAAAAATCATTCAGAATTATCTGGTCCAATCTCTTTCTGAAGGATGAGTCTTACCAACAGTATCCCTATAAAAGTGAAGCTTTCCTCTCAACTTTAAGCCTTCCAGTAATAGGAAAGTTACCACCTCCCAAGACAGTCTATTCTCCTTTGAGACAGCTCTAACCATTAGGTTATTCTCTTTCAGATAATATCCTTCAATTTGCCTCCCTGTAGGTGCTACTCATAGAGTCTAGTTCTACCCTCTAGGGCCAAGTGGAACAAGTTTAATCTATCTTCTATATATGAAAGTCTTTCAAATATTTGAAAACAGTGTAACCTCCCACCCCTTATCTTCTCTTTTCCATACTAAATGTCCCTCCAGTCCTTTCAAGTTATCTTCAACTGACATAATTTCAATTCAACCAAATTGGTTTGTTGAGTTGATTTATTGAATTATAGACTTGTTTCCTCCAGCTACTGGAATCTTGCTCAAAATGTACCAGTGTGAAAAAGAATCAAAGGGCACTGTCATTTGAGTTCCATATATCTACACTTTTCGGCAAGAAGGGCTATACCTTTGTCTTTTCTTTTGAAAGCGAGAGTAGTTAAAAATATTTCAGATCAATCAATACCATGATAGATTGAAAAAGTACAGCACATGTAGAAGTTGGTAAGCAAAAAATTGCTGAGATCCGACTTTTGCCTGCAAGCTCTGATAGAGCAGGGAGCTCCTGAGACATGGGGAGATATTGAGATTAATAGTAACTTTTATAGGCTGTCTGAGAACAAGCAGGGCAGTGTGTGAGAATGAGGAGGCAGGAATGCACTTGCCCAGGAATCGGAGAGGGTTACATCATTTCAGCTCTCCTGGGCAGGAGACAGACTTTGGCAAACATGGATCCCAAATATTGGCAACTGAAATTCAGTAATATCTTTAGACATGTCGGTACTTCCCATGATTTATCTTGGAGGTGATGAAAAAATTAACCATTGAGAAGTGCATTATAAGGCACGGAAGGCTGAGCAAGTGTCTGTGCCTTCCTTTCTTTTGTATTCTTACTCGAATAAATAAAGCACTTTACAAACAGTAATTAAGTCTTCCCTGAAACCCTGGGAGGTAAAGTATTTAAGAGAATTATTTGGATAGTTGTCTGTGTTAAACATGGCCTTCCTAAGAAGTTGAATGACTTGCCCAAGGTCATATGCTAGTGATTGTTAACAGTAGAAGTCAAGATTCTTATGTTCTTATCATGTCCTGAGGTGGTCCCTAAGCCTAGAGGAAGAAATAATCATCCTATTAATGACTGATATTAATTCATCAGGAACTCATCTTTCATTGTTTGTGCATACTAAATCACAGGTCCTTCATACTTGAGCCATATCAATTGGAGGCCAGTCTACTATTGATGGGCATCTGAATCCTAAGCTAGGCTGATTCTCAGACAATTGTCACAAAGTCCATTGCTAAGCCCAAGACTGGCAACTTTCCAACTTGGTAAGGCTGATTAAAGTTTGCTCTCCATTAGGATGACTTCTAGGACCTTAGAATGCTTCTACATCATGAGGAGGCACTAGAAAAGAATTCCAATGAGATTAATATTAATTTTTAATAACAAATGCACAGTTACTGAGAAGCAATACTAATAACTTACATGTCTGTTGTGCCCTCCAAAGAGATTTACATCTATTATCTTATGTGATCTTCAAAATAGCTCTCTGAGATAAGCAGACTACACTTTTCCCTGTCTCTCACCCTGCTATCCCCACCCTACCATTTTACAGATAGGGCTTATAATAGCCCTGGGATTTGAAAACAGGACTTCTGAGAACTTGAACACAGGACTTCTGATCCTCAGTCTGCCTTATTCTTTTTGTTCTTGTTCTGGACGGGCAATTTCATCAGTATGGAAGCAGCATCCACTCAAGGAGATTCACAATTCGTCTGTAATTTAGGATCTTAGAGAGCAACCTAGATGACTCAGAAATCAAATGGAAGTTCTGGAACCCAGGTCCTCCTGACTCTTGAGACTAGCTCTAAATTCATTAAGCCATGCTCTGTCACTAGGCTATGCCACTTCTGAAGCAATGGCCATAACAATACCTCATATTAGCACAGAACCTTTACTTTAAAAAAGAACTTTCCCTTATATAACTGCATATTAACACTTAGTAACCCGTCAGTGCAAATATCATTACCACCCATTTTGCAGATGTGAAAACTGAGACTCAAGGAGTTTAGATGATTTGTCCTACAGTAGATATTAAATAACGGAGTAATGCATCCAACTCAGATCCCTTGAATTTCTTCCTTTCTATTATTTTTACTTTTCTCAGTTTTAGACTTTTAAGAACAACATTCAGTTGCAAACTATACACATGAATCCAGCATTGAATATCAAGGGATAGCTATCTTCATTTGGGGAAAAACCGAATTATTTCAGTTTAGGTTTGGTCTCCCCCACATACATTTACTCCCACATTTCCAGACTCCAGAAGACAGGGAAGAAAATTTTTAGCTATCTTCATGCTTATACAAGATGTTCCAAGTTACTGCAGAGTTCTCTTGTAAATAAGTTATTGACACCCGGCACTTAAATCATTTGCTTTTAATAATAAAAACTAGCATTTGCATAGACTGTTTTTAATTTACAAAGCACTATACACACAAATATGTATATATATATATATATATATATATATATACGTATATTTCTATATAATCTTCTATATTTCTATATAATCTCCTTTGATTCTCCTTTTTGGGAGGAGGTATTCTTATGCCCATTTTATGGATCATAAAAATGAGGCCAAGTTGTTAAGTGCCTAGAATCACACAGCTAGTAAATAACCAAGGAAAAATTCAAACTCAGGTCTTTCTGAATCCAAATTCAGAGCTCCATTGAATGCACCACCAAGCTGTCCATAAACATATTGTATTCTCTCAAAATAATCAAATGACATTGTAAGATCTATGGCCGGGACAGACAGAAACCATCATACCAACCTTCCCATTTTATAGTTCAAGCAAATGAGACCCATAGAGATTAAATGATTTGTTCTAGGTAATCCAAGTACTAAATTGTAAACTGCTTACTTCTCAATCTCTTAGTACTTCTGTTGTAGTCAAATGGGGTGTGTGTTGGGGGGGAGAGGCTTTGCTCTCTTTGGGAATGCCTGGGACCTCTCACAAGGTTTTCTTTTTTCCCTTCAACACACAGACTTACAATCAGAATACCTACAGAGGCATAGAGAGCACTAGGTTAGAAGTCTTGAGGCCTGGCATGAATCTCAGCTTCATGGGAGTCTAGCCTTTGTCCTTGGACAGGTTACTTTTAACTTTATCACAGTTGCTCTTCCTACCTCCTAGGGCTGCAATAAAGGAAGGATTTGGTACACTGCAGTTCTATGGGGAGAAGACCTACTCTCCTATGTTCTGTAACTTATCCTAGGGGCACATTAAAGCAAAACTCCTGCATGTAGACCTAGGATGACACAATAACTCCTTGGTTTATACTTCCTTCGACAACCTTATTGAAGTTCTAATTGTATCCCACAATATTTCCTATCAGAATGCAGGTCTGTCTCAAGGTTAACTTTGGGTCCCAGTGAGATTAAGAAAAATGAATCTCCACTCAAAAGATTTGTTTACTTGTATAGGATCATGCTCACTCTGTTGTTTCTGGGCAAGGCACTGCTGGGCCAAGTTAGATTAAAGAGGGAATATGAATAGTGTATGTACAAAGAAAATATTTTCCAATTATGCTTCATAAGACATAGAAAATATTACTTGTGATAGGGGATTATGAATGAGATAATTACCTGGAACCTAATGTACCTAAAGCTTTACTAAAGGGGAGAGAAAAATATTATTAAGCGATTATTGACTACTGTTCTTGCTCCTTAATGCTAAAAGGTTATACTGTAGGTCCAAGGACAAAGGATGATGCAATAGAGAGACACTGTATGGGCAACGGGACTTGCTCTATGTGTTGCCATCATTCCACTAAACGAAACAGAACTAAATCTATTTCTCTCTGTTCATCCTCCTCCCCAAATGTTTAATAAGAGATTTTCCCATTAACAGTCAACTGAAAATGATGTAGGATAAAATGATTGATGTGCAAGGTTTTTTTACACAAAAAATGGCATATTGCCTTCTCAGTGAAGTCTTCCTTTTTACCTGCACTTTACCCTTCACAACCATGAATTTTGTTCCTATTTTTCTTCTTCTCATTTCCCAACAATGAAATTGAGTCAAATCTGCATCAATGTGGAGTCATCAAAAGATCATAGGACTGCGAATCAGAAGACCTGAATTGAAGTTCTGACTATGACACTAATACACTTGGGAACTTTGTAATGTAAGTTTAGAGAGGAAGCATGCCTTAGTGGATAGAACAGTTGACTTAGAATCAGAAAGACCAGGGTTCAAATCCTGTCTCTAACACTTACAACTTGTATTTTACTAGATCAATTACCTTAACTCTCTATACCAATTTTCCTCATCTTTAATATTAGGAGGTTGGGCTCAATGGCCTATAAGGACCCTTCCATTTTTAAATTTATGATTTGAGAAAATTAATAAATTCACTTATTCCCAATGCCTGACAATCCATTTTGCATCTATCTTTACGGATATTGTGTTAGATCTCTAACAGTTTACATTCAAAGAAGGCTAGGTGGTACAGGAGAAAGAGCAGTGGACCTAGAGACAGGATAGACCAAGGTTTGAATGCAGCCTCAGACATTAACTAGCTGTCTAACTATAGGCAAGTTATTTATCTACTTCAGTTTCCTCGACTGTAAAATGGGGAACACAATAGCATCTGCCCCCAGGATTGCTGATAGGATCAAATGAGATAATGTTTGAAAAGTGTTTAGACCAGTAGGCCCTTAATAAACATCTGTTCTATTCCAAAGAACTCATTTTGGTAAAACATTTTATTTTCTAAGTATTCTATGTTTCTCAAAGCAGTAGTATATAGGAAACATGGCATCTCAGATATAGAGACTGAAGACACTCCAATGAATTCAATACCTTGGGAACTTACTGACTGTGTGACTGTGGACAAGTCAATTCATATCTGTCAATTTAAATTTTCTTTTCCTAAAAGCAAGAAAAGGAATCCCCATAGGATCTACATAAATTACAGAGTTCTTTTAAGAATCAAAGGAGATGTTTGAAAAGTAGTTTAAAAATAATAAAATGCTAAAAAAAAATGTTCTTAGTATGAAGTTCCTTTATACCTTAGTATTTTATTTTTTTGTTTCCTTCATGTCCAAAGTAGAGATCTCTAACATTTTTTGGCAGTCTGATGAAGCCTGTCTTCTTTTCATTGTCACAATTGTGTTTTTAAATGAATATAATAAAATTGCTAAAGTTACAGAGGGGCAGCTGGGTAGTGAAGTGCGTAGAGTGCCAGGTCTGAAGTCAGAAAGATTAGTTTTTCTCAATCATCTGACCTCAGACACTTAGTAGTTGTGTGACTCTGGCAAATCACTTAACCCTGCTCACCTCAGTTTCCTCATCTGTAAAAAAATGAGCTGGAGAAGATAAAAGCAAGTCACTCTAGTATCTTTGCCGCAAAAATACCAAATGAAGAGTCAGACACAACTGAAACTATTAAACAATAACCACAGCCAAAGGATATAAAGGAAATCAGTTATACTAAAATATAGTTACAAAAATATAGTTTTTAAATTCACAGAACTTAACGTAAAGTCTCCCTATTCTAAAGTTTTGTACTCTAACTTTCTGTTTTCAGGTTCTTTCCTTTGAGAAACAACCATAGTGTAGTAGGTTCTGTAGAAAGCTGGCTTCAGTGTCAGATTAATTGAGTTCCAGCACTCATTGCCTGAGTGACCTGGGGAAATTCACTTCTCAGTGGTCCCCAAAGCAATTCTCTAAGACTACGAATAGCGAGCAAGCACTGAACAGTATTCCCTGCTCTGCCTGTTGGTTTTTTTTTTTTCCCAACTCTACAGAACACGACATCTCTCCCAGGTTAAGCTCATCAATTCTAATCCCATCACCATTTTGTTAACCCAAGGCTTGATTGTCCCACATTTCCCAGTCTTCTCTCCCCTTTGATTGGACAGCTGGAGGGTGGTATGCCAAACTCTTCCCAATGCCTTCCTTTATCGAGGGCAGAAGCTGGACTTTTGGCTCATATCTATATATGATAGTCTAAGGCAGCTAGGTGGATAGAGAACCAGTGCAGGAGTCAGGAGGACCTGAGTTCAAATCTCACCTCAGAAGCTTGACACTCATTAGCTGTGTGATCTTGGGTGAGTCACTTAACCCCAGTTGCCTCATCCTGGGTCATCTTCAGTCATCCTGATGAATATCTGGTCACCGGCTCTGAAGGAGAAGTGAGGCTGGTGACCTTCATGGCCCTTCCTCACTCAAAACAAAGTCAAGTGCAAATCATTTCATCATTTCTCTTATGGCATGGTCTTCTTTGGCAATGAAGGATGAACACATGCATGTGATAGTCTATAATAATATAAATGTCATATATAGCATGCATACACGTTTACATACATGCATGTTTAAATTTACATACATATGTGTATATATCTGCATCTATCTAACCAAAAATTTGTTTCACACACACACACACACACATTGTTGTGTTCGTTCTTTGTTTTTGAAGAAGACCATGATATCAGAGAAATGATGACATGACTTGCACTTGACTTTGTTTTGAGTGAGGGAGGGCTGTGCAGGTCACCAGGCTCACTTTCTCCCCCAGAGGCATCTGGATACAGTGACCACTCCCTCTAAGTGAATACCTTAAAAGGCTTTAGCCTAAAAAAGTCAAAGTCTCCCATCACATCCTGGGACATCTCTAGTCATCCTGATGAATATGTGATCCCTGGATCCAGATGGCTCAGGAGGAGAAAGTGAACCTGGTGACCTTGCACAGCCCTCCCTCACTCAAAACAAAGTCAAGTGCAAATCATGTCATCATTTCTCTTATGTCATGATCTTCTTCAAAAACAAAGGACAAACACAATAAACAACAATGTGTATACACACACACATGCATACACACATACATATGATAGTGATAGTCAATATCTACTGTGTTGCCTAGTTTTTACTCCCAAAACAAGATGACTGGTCCTGAACCAGATACCCCCTGGTGTCAACCCCTCCCTACCTTTCCAGTCTCCTTTTGTGTGTCATCTCCCCTTTAGAATGTAAAATCCTTGAAGAGAGGGATAATCTTTTCTTTTGATTAGTAGTATTACCAGTATTTAGCACAGTACCTGGCACATACTAGACACTTAATAAATGTTAACAAATGGTGGATTGGATTGGATTGTAGAGACAGTTTCCTCATCAAGAATTCCTTACCCATAAAATCACAGGTTCAGTTTTGTTATTTTTTTTATGTTTCTTTTTAGGTTTGACATATGATTTTTTGATGAAAGGGATCTTAACTTTACTTCCAAATGCAGTATAGAATACTGAGTTCTGAGAAGGGCCTGGAACTAGTTGCAGAGCTGGTCAGAAAACTCCGGAATTGACCCTTTTTTAAAATGATCAGTCCCCTGACAGATACAATAAGGCAAATGTAGGAGGGCCCATCTCATTAGTTCTTACCTGGAAAAGTGAACTCATGCAATATTAATGACTACTATTTCTAGTTATGTAGCACTTGCCATTCTATGCTCTGAAGGTGCTCCAGAAACAGTGACCTAGATCAGGGGTCACCAAGTGGCAGAGAAAATCTGTCCCATTTAGACAATATGCTATACACTTTCCTCATTTTGTGCCATAGAA
>JAQQSK010013673.1:0-11404 GCA_028658325.1 Potorous gilbertii
GGGCAGTTTTCCTTGATAATTCCTTGAAAGATGATGATTAAACCCTTTTCTTTCTGATCATGAATTTCAGGTAGTTCAATAAATTTTAAATTGTCTCCCCTGGATCCATTTTCCAGTTCAGTTGTTTCTCCAATAAGATATTTTACATTGCTATTTTTTCATTCCTTTGGTTTTGTTTTATAATTTCTTGATTTTTCATAAAGTCATCAGCTTCCATCTGCTCCATTCTAATCTTTAAGGAATTATCTTCTTCACTGAGCTTCTGAATATCCTTTTCCATCTGATCAGTTTTGCTTTTTAGGGCATTCATTGACTTTTGCCATTTGGGTTAGTCTTTTTTTTAAAGTGTTATTTTTTTCAACATTTTTTGTGGATGTCCTTTAGCAAACATTTGACTAATTTTCCATGGTTTTCCTTCATCACTCTCATTTGTCTTCCCAATATTTGCTCTACTTACTTTACTTGATTTTCAAAATCCTTTTGGAGCTCTTTCATGGCCTGAGACCAATTCATATTTTCGTGGAGGATTTGAATGTAGGAACTTTGACTTTGTTGTCTTCTCCTGGTTGTATGTTTTGATCTTCCTTGTCACCAAAGTTACATTCTATAGTCTGATTCTTTTTCCAGTTTTTGCTCATTTCCTCAGATATTTACTTGACTTTTTGAGCTCTTTGTGAATGTAGTTTTCTGCTTCCAGTGGGAAGGGGATATTACTGTCAGTTGCTAGATCTCCCCCACAATATGTGTGCCTAGAGCTCCAGAAACAGTTTCAATCTCTGTCCTTGATGGTGTTGTGACTGCAGGATTCTCCACACCTTCCACCATGCTGGTGATGGACCAATCTCTTCTCTCACACAGGTTCTGATGAGTTTTTCTACTGAACTTACAATTTGTCCCCAGTGTTTGGGGTTCATGAAGTCTGGAAACCACCAGAGCTGCCAGAGATTCAGTTCCCCCAAGGCCTTCTCAGGTCTGATCTGTGATATTGTGGCCAATGCTGGACTGTGCTCTGCTCCCAGTCTGGTCCAATAGACACTTTCAGTCAATCTTCCAGGCGGTCGTAGGTTGGAGATCGGTTTCACTTCATCATTCTATAGGTTCTGCAGCTACAGAATTTGTTTAGAGTCATTTTTTACATATATTTGGCTAGGTTTAAGGGGAGAGCTCTAGCAAGTCCATGCTGTTACTCTGCCATCTTGGCTCTACCCCCTCTTCTTTCTTTTTAAAATCAAACTAACCAAAGGTTGACATTTTTTCTTTTCATAACACCATCTCCTAATTTGAGTTTTTGTTTCAATGGTTTTCTTCTTTCACTTTGATTAATCTTTCCTTTGATTGTTAGGATATCCAATTTGCATTTTTAATTAGTGATTTAATTTTTTTCATTTTTTTTAGTTGCATGCTGATCTTTCTTTCTCTATTTTATTGATGTAGACGTTTAGAAATAGGAACTTTCTCCTAAGTTCTGCTTTGATTGTATCCCAGAAATTTTGTTATGTGTCTCATTATTGTCATTCTCTAATGAAATTAATGATTATTTCAATTGTTTGTTCTTAGACACATTCACTCTTTAGGATTAGATTTGTTCCTGATAAGATTTTAATCTATGTTTGAATGGCCCTTTCTTAAAGTATTTCTATTGCATTATGATCTGAAAAGGATGCATTTAATTTTTCTATATTTGGTTGTGAGTTTGCTCTAATGCACGGTAAGTTTCTGTGTGCATTCCACATACTGCTCAGAAAAAAGTATATCCTCTTCTAAATTTATTCAGTTTTCTCTAAAGCTCTATCATAGTTAACTTTTCTAAAATTCTATTTATCTCCTTAAATTCTTCCTTGTTTATTTTTTGTTAGATTTATATAGTGCTTAGAGGAGAAAGTTGACGTGTCCTATTCATACAGTTTTACTATCTATTTTCTACTTCAACTTTCTTTTTCTTTACTAATTTGGATCCTATATCATTTGGTATATATGTGTTTAGTATTGATATTATTTCATTGTCTCTAATACTTTTTAGTAAAATATAATTTCCATGTTTTTCTCTTTTAATTATATCTATTTTTGCTTTGACTGAGATCAAGCTTATTACCTCTGCTTTTATTTTTCTTCAGCTGAAACGTGATACATTCTGCTCCAGTCAGTTGTTTTTAATTCTGTGTGTCTCTCTGACTCAAGTGTGTTTCTTATAAACTACGTATTCTAAGCTTCTTTAGGATAGGATTTTAATCCATTCAAATGTCAACTTCCATTTCACAGGTGAGTTCATATCGTTCACATTTGCAGGTACAATTTCTTTGCTCATGCTTTTCTCTTCATCTCTCTCTCTCTCTCTCTCTCTCTCTCTCTCTCTCTCTCTCTCTCTCTCTCTCCACCTTGTCCCTCCTAAAAAGCGTTTTCATTTTGACCACTGCCTTCCCCAATCTGCCGTCCTTTCTATCAATCCTCTTCTCTTTTTCTCTTGTCTCCATCCTCTCCTATTACCCTGAACAATAAAATAGATTTTTATACACAGTTGAGAGTGCATGTTCTTCTTTCTTTCAGCCAATATTGATGAGAGTAAGGTTCAAACATTGGCCCCCCCCAAAACCCCCACCTTCCCTTCCACTAGATAAGTTCTTTTGCACCTTTTTTATGTGCAATAATTTACACCATTCTAACTCTCCCTTCCCCATTCTCTTAAACTATCCTCTTTTCCACATCTATATTTTATCATTTTTTTTCATCCTATCATAGATAACTCATACTCTTTTCCTCTGTTTTTTTATCCTCCTACTAATGGCCCTAATAATTAGAAAATTCTTAGGAGTTACAAGTTTCATCTTTCCATGTAGAAATGAAAACAATTTATCCTTAATGAATCCATTATGATTTCTCTTTCATGTTTACCTTTTTGTGCTTCTCTTAGCCTTGTATTTGAAAATCTCATTTTCTCTTCAGTTATAGTCTTTTCAACAGAAATGCTTTGAAAGTACTCTATTTCATTAATTTCCCATTTTCTTCCTGAAGGAGAAAATACTCCCTATACTCAGCTTTTCTAGGTAGGTGATATTTGGTTGTAATCCTAACCTTTGAAATATATCCCAGGACTTCCAATTCTTTAAGGTAGAAGGTGTTTCCTTGACTGTGACTCCACTTTATTTGAATTGTTTCCTTCTATCAGCTTGCAATATTATCTCTTTGATCTGGAAGTTCTGGAATTTGGCTGTATTATTCCTAAGAATTTTGATTTTAGCATCTCTTTCAAGAGGTGATCAGTGAATTTTTTCAATTTCTATTTTACTCTTTATTCTAAGATACGAGACCAGTTTTCCTGAATAATTCCTTGAAATATGATTTATAGCCTCATTTTTTATCAAGACTTTTGTGTACTACAAAAATTCTTAAATTATATCTCCTTGATCTACATCCCATGTCAGTTGTTTTTCCAATGATGTATTTTACATTTTCTTCTTTTTTTATTCTTTGATTTTCTTTGACTATTTCTTGATGTCTCATAGAGTTATTAGCTTCCAGTTGAGCAATTCTAATTTTTATAGATTTATTTTCTTCAGTGAATTGTACCACTTTCCCTATTTGGCCAATTCTTCTTTTCAAGGAGTTTTCTTTAGTGGATTTGTTTGCCATTTAGCCATACCAATTAGCCTCTTTTTGTTTTTCAAGGTGTGATTTTCTTCATTGTTTTTGTATCTCTTTTACCAAGTTGTCTTTTTTGTGATTTTTCTTGCCATCATTCTCATTTATTTTTCATTTTTTTCTACCATTATTTTTTTACTTAAAAAAAATTTCAGCTCTTTCAGGGCCTGAGACCAATTCATATATTTTGAAGCTTTGAATGTCACTGTTTGGATTTTGTCTTTGAGTTTGGGTTTTGATTCTTTCTTTCTCCATAGCAATTTTCCACATTACATTTCTATTGTTTCCTCATTTTTCAGGGATCTTTCCTATCTTTTAACTTTATATTAAAGTTGACTTCTGCTACTAGGATTGAGAGGCACTGTGCTGGTCTTCAGGATTTTCATGCTAATGTTTTCAGAAATAGTTCTACTCATGTGTAAGTTTTCAGTTATTCTAAGGTGACATGATGTAAGGAAGCTCATAATCACTACTTTCCTGGCCTGTGTTCTGCTCTTTAAGCAAGTGCAGTCATTTTTTTTCTGCCCAGGAACTGTGTCCAGGATACTTCTTCTTTCTAATTAATACTTCTACCCCACTTTAGATCTTTGATTCAGAATCATATGTGGGCCATTCAGGAGTGCTTTTCTCAGTACCAGCAAATTGTCCCCTGAAACCTTCTGATTAGTTGTCATACCTCCTTATCATCTATGAGCTGAAAATTTCTAAAGCTATTGCTGTAGCTTTTTTCAGTTACCCTAAAGTCCTTTTGCTAGTCTGCACTGGTGCTTGCTGAGTTACACGGTATTCTACTCTAACCTCAGTAAGGCAGACTTTTCTTACTACTCTTCTACATTGTCTTGGGCTGGAAAATTGTTTCACCCTGTTCTTTGTTGGTTCTGCCACTTCAGAATTAATTATGAGATATTATTTTAATGTTGTTAACAGGCAACTTGGGGAGATCTCTGGCAAATCCATGACTTCACTCTGCCTTTTTGGTGCAATTCCCCTACCTGAATTAAATTTGGATTGTTTCTCACAACACACCTGTGAGTCAGGTATTATAAGTACTGATCTCTCCCATGTATAGGTGAGGAAACTGAGTCTGGGAGTTTAAATGACTTGCCTGGTTTATACAGATAGTGGAGGCAGAATTCAAACTTTTTAAGATTTTTGTCAAGACTGCTACAGAGACTTTTAGAAATAAAGAAGGGTTGGAAAGGTTGAATGTCAATATTTCAGGATGAGGGACTTCAGGGAGCCAAGGTGGTGGAGTAAACAGTAAGTCACTTTCACTCTCCTTTATAGACCTTGAAAAATCCAGAAAATATTGCCCTAGGAAAAAGTCTGAAACCATGGGAGCCAGCAGAAAGACAGACTGCTTTTTTGTTCACACTTGAGGCTAGGGGGTTGAACAGGAAAGTTCTCTCTTGCTGTGAGTGAACGGAAGCAATATACAACAGGAGGCTTTCAGATAATCCAGCAGCAATCCCCACCTCACAAAACCAGCATGACATTCTGAACTGTAGGGTGGTGGAGCTAGGAAATGCCAACAATAGGACACCCACCCCTAACCCCCTGGTGTGCCTTCACTTAGCCAGGGAAATTGGCCAACATCAACACAGAAAACCACAACTTGCATTGCAGTGGTATCTACCAGCAGCTGAGCCTACATTTGTTCTAGTGTAGCCCACAGGGAGGAGGAAACTTCCAGTGACCAGAACACCCTTCCTCCTCATCTCCCCCCAGGAGCTTCAGAGTAACTTTGGGGAAACACAGAAAGACCTCACCTGGTCTCCACACACACCAGGCACCACCACCAGCTTCACCTTAGCACCAGGTAAGCTGCAGCATTATATGGATTCCAGCAGTCAGAATCTGAGTCCTCAACAAAGTCAGTAACCAGGTCCCTAGCACCCAGCACAAGAATCACAGGACAGAGCCTCCCATGCCCCAGAAGTAGAGATCAACTTTTAAAGCCAGGACAAAGGCAAACACAATGAACAAAAACCAATTTAGAAAAGCAAAGACCATAGATTCTTACTATGGGGACAAGGAAGACCAAAACACAAATACAGAAGAGGACAACAATGTCATTATGCCCACATCCCAAATTTGAAAGGGTAATAGGACCTATTCTCAACCCCAAAAGGCCCAAGGAAGACTTCAAGAAAGATTTTAAAAATTGAATTAGAGAGACAGAAGAAAAATTGAACAATTCCTTTAAAAACACAATTGATAAAATGGAAAGAAAAAATTCACTTAAGAAAACAACTCCTTAAAAAAGTAAAATGGCAAAATCAAAAGGAAGTAGAAAAAATAAATCAAGAAAAGAATATATTAAAAAAGTAGAATAAGGCAAGTAGAAGCTAATGACTCTGTGAAGCATAGAGGATCAGTCAAACAAATTTAAAAGAAATTAAAAATAGTATAAGATAATGTAAAATCACATATTGCAAAAACAACTGACCTGTACTATTGTGCTATAAAAAATAAAGAGCAGGAAGACTTCTGAAAAAAACATAGAAAGGTTTATATGATCTGATGCTAGTGAAGTGAGCAGAACCAGGAGGACATTGTACACGATTACAATCACATTTGTGATTACTAACTTTGATAGACTTGGCTTTTCTCAGTAATGCAAGGTTCTAATACAATTCCAAAAGGCTCATTATGGAAATTGCTATCCACATCTAGAGAAAAAATTGGGGAGTGTGAATAAATTTTGAAACAGCTTTTGCTCTCTCCTTTTTGTTTTGTGTCATTTTGTTTCTTCTTTCTCACAGTTCATTCCTTTGGTTGTAATTCTTCTTTACAACATGACTAACATGAAAATATGTTTAATATGAATCTATATGTGAGCCTATATTAGAATGCATGATGTCTTGGGAAGAGGGAAGGGGAGGGAAGGGGAGAAAATTTAATACTCAGAAGTTTGTGGAACTGATTGTTGTAAAATAAAAATGAATTAATTTTTAAAAAAGAAAGAAGGAATGGTTGTCTAGAAGAAAATTTTTTTTAACCATTCAAAATTTGTTAAAGTGAAATTCATTCCTTGAAGGACCCATCCTTTTACACATGAGGAAAGTGAGTCCTAGAGAAATATCGGCACTTGCCCAAGGTCAAAGGAATTTGACGATGAAATTCAGATAAAAACTCATTTCTTTGTGAAGGAATTTTTTAAAGGAACTTTGAGGTTATTGAGGTGAGAAGTAATGTTTACTGCATTTTTCAAGATTTCATTTTTGCTCCCATTAACATAGTTCTGACCTTGCACAAACTGTGTGACAACTGAAAAATCCCTAAAGAAATATCAATATCAAATACGTACGTATTTATTTCAAGTACATTATATCATTTTGGATATGAATAGAAAACTTCAAAATTATTTAAAAATATTTAATAAAATACTATTAAAATGTTTAATAATATTAAAATGTTATTAATAATTATATTATTAAAAGAAACATGTTTTATGTATAGTACAAAATAATAAGGTTTATGTTTCAAGCTTAGCTGTATCTCTATACTTG
Source organism: Potorous gilbertii (assembly GCA_028658325.1). Taxonomy (NCBI): domain Eukaryota; kingdom Metazoa; phylum Chordata; class Mammalia; order Diprotodontia; family Potoroidae; genus Potorous; species Potorous gilbertii. The sequence continues at coordinate 7,149 of JAQQSK010013673.1, forward strand.
TTGCAGTTTGCAAAAGAAAGTCCTTTGAAAATTCATTTCAGAAAATTCAGGACCAAAAATGATACCCCCTAACTTTCCTCTTACTATCTATGGAACCACCTTCCTCACATTCCTTCAGACACAACCTAGGAGCCATTCTTTACTCCTCATTATCTTTCATTAGCCAGTAAACAGATAGGCATAAGCACTTACCTCACAGAGTTATTGTGAGGATCATAGGAGATAACATGTTTACAGTTTGCAAACATATAAATTAGGTTCAGTTAGTATATTTAAATTAATCTTAAGGTGAGGTATGAATAATAACATTTTCACTTTACCAGGTTAAGTTATCTGATTTAGTATGCTAATAACCCCTGATGAAGACCTCAACTATCACTTTAAAATTAAATCAGAGAAAGCACCAGGCTGAGGACAGAAGTGTCAACTCAAACACAGTGTGTCTACTCTCTGTTAACTGGTAAATGATTTAAGTGTTCATGGGGAAATTTTAATTTCAATTTCTTTCAAGATATGCTTGAATCTTGAATCAAACTATACTCTATAAATTTTATAAGTACCTCCATATCTATTTGCTTTCTTAGAGACTTTATTCTTCAGGGACTTTAGAATATTTTTAGATGATGAAATCAGCAATCAGAAAGAGGGACAGTTATCAAGAAAATCTACATGTGATCACAGATTTATCATTCATTTGTATCCCAGGTTTTGCTATTTAGCTGCATGCTGAAATACAATTGATGTACTCTCACATAAACTCCAAATAGGCCTTACTTATTTCGAAGAACTCTTTATAATAAACCCTTGCACTCTAACTTTGACAAATTGAGTTAATAAGAGTTATTTGATTTTTCAGCACCCTTGAAACACATTTTCCCCTTTTTTGGTTCTCCTTCACCCAAAAATAAATTTACACTTCAGAAGTATTTTTAATGACTGTCATATTATCTGCAGTTTTAGGAGAAAAAATAGAATTAAATTATATTAAGGCATAGGAAATAACCCAAGACATTTTTGACTAATACTGATGACAAAGTGATAAAAATTTGATAAATTAACTCAAAGGGAAAGTCAGATAGAAATATATATCAGCCATTATATTTTAGAAAGGGGACTAAAGTACAAGTTTAAAAGTAAAAAGAATTTAAGGGGAAAAAAGAATTAGAAGTCCATGAAAAGAATTATGGTACAAACAAATATTCCATGCCATAGACAACCTGTGATACTGTCTTGTATCTGAAAAAAAACTTTATCAGAAGAAATAAAGGATCTTTGTTATTAAAAATTACTGATATATTTTAATTGAGGAACATGAGGCATTTGCCAACAAATATGCAAACAATCTTGTACTAAAAAGTGCATTCTCTGACAAGTTTATCAGTTATTACCAAAAATTGTGGAATGAACATTGACCACAATATTTGGCTTGAATTTTGTTGCCACTAGGTTTTTGTATTTTTTTTTTTACTTCTGTTTTCCTTAATATTATTAGAGTTCTTACATGTGCTGTTCTTTGGCTGTGTTTACCTCACTCTGAATTACTTCACGCAAGTCTTTGCATATTTCTTTTAATTTTTCATACACATCAGGTGTGGGGGGTGGGCAGAGCAAAAGTAGGGACTTGCTTGAGCTCTCCCCCAAACCTCCCCAAATACCTATAAAAATGACTCTAAAAATATTCTAGAAAAACAGAACCCAGAAAATGACAGAGTGAAACAAATTTACAGCCTTGGGAGGTTGACAGGAAAGATGTGTTGCACTGATCTGAGAGTGGAGCATAGCCAGCACAGTCCAGGCCCCAGTAAACCCAGAGCAGGCCTTAGGGGACTAATTCACTGGCAGTTCTGATGTTACCAGATTTCCCAAGCCATAAATGCTAAAAACGCCTTTGAAGGTCAGTAGAAAAGGTCTGTCAGACCAGGGGAAGAAAGAAGTGTGGTCCAGCTCCAACTCCAGGGGTGGCAGCAGTGTAGGCAGGTACTCCTGGAGCTCTCAGCCCAAAGACAGCAAAGAAAATGAGTGGCTGATCAAAGTGGAGTTGCAAGTATCCCTTTACTGGCACTGAGACAGTATTTTTTGCTTTGCCTGTGCTTGGATCTGGGTCAGAGTCCAGGGTGGCAGTCCTTAGGTAAGGGGGAGCACTGGCATGAAAGAACTTGTGGCAGCAGTGGAGAAGGAATGCTTTTCACAGTTCCAAGGCAGAAAAGAGTGCTGCCAAAGCACAGACCAGAGCACAAGCCAGGAGAGTAGGAAATACCTCTCATTAGAACATAACAACTTGTAAGAACTGAAAATGTATAGGCCCGTAGAAGTATCTCTCAAAACAGCTGCACAAAATCTCTGAAGTTTAAGCCAGTACACCCTCTATTTGGGAAGCAGATTGCTACCTTAACAAAGAGTTAAAAAGTCAAATAATTGACAAGGAAAATGAGAAAATATGGGCCAAAACCTCAGAATATAAAATCTTACTTTGGAGACAAAAAAGATCAAAACATACAACTAGCAGAAGACAAGGAAGTAAAAGTTTCACTTTCAAAGTTTCCAAGAAAAATATGAGTTGTTCAGAGGCCATGGAAGAACTAAAAAAGAATTTTGAAAATCATGTAAGAGAAGTAGAAAAAAATTGGAAAGAGAATGAACATGATGCAAGAAAATCATGAAAACTGTGTCAACAGCTTGCTAAAGGAGACCTCAAAATATACTGAAGAAAATAATACATTAAAAAATAGACTGGGGGGCAGAGCCAAGATGGCAGAGTAGAAAGACTTACCTATGCTAGGTCTGAACCCACAGCCCATGGATTTCCTCTAAAAAGAACTCCCAACAAATTCTGGAACAGTGGACGCCATGCAGCAACACAGCAAAGGAAATTTCTGTTCCATAGAGCCCTGAAAAACTGATCCCAAAGGTCCATCGTGCCCTGGACAGGAGCAGAGCCTTGCCCTGTCCCGGCTGCATGGCACTGAGAGGAGCAAGCAGACCCCAGCAGGCTTCAGGGATGGAATCTCCAGAGGCCACGAAGGTCCCTCCACCCACAGACAGGTCAGTGAAAGAGACGGGCTGAGAGGGGAGTGGGGTGTCTCCGGGACTCAGACCCCCTCGGGGGGCAGTGGCAGAGGCAGAGGCAGAGGCAGTGGCAGCCAGAGGTTCCAGAGCAGGTGGCCAGAGGCTCCTGGAGCAGGCAGGAGCTCGGCAGCAGCTCTATTACAAAAGGTCTCTGCATAAACCCCCTGAGGGAACTGAGCCTGAGAACCTGATTTAACCTTACCCTGAATAGCAGCCAGGCTTGCCGCCAAAAGCCTTGAGGCTGGGGAGCAGCATTTGAATCTCAGACCCCAAGCACTAGCTGGGCAGACCTAGGCCAGGGGTGGAGAGGCCTCTCAGAAGTCAAGTAACTGGCTGGGAAAATGCCCAGAAAAGGGAAAAAAAATAAGATCATAGAAGGTTATTTCTTGAAAAAATGATTCCAACCTTCATCTCTGAAAATGAAGAAGAAGAAAACTGCTTACCATCAGGTAAAGACATAGGAGTCAAGGCCTCTGTAACCCATACATCTGAAATAGGTATCTCATGGGCTCAGGCCATGGAGGAGATCAAAAAGGATTTTGAAAATCAAGTTAGACAGGTGGAGGAAAAACTGGGAAAAGAAATGAGAGAGATGCAAGAAAAGCATGAAAAACAGGTCAATACCTTCATAAAGGAGGCCCAAAAAAATACTGAAGAAAATAACACCTTGAAAGATAAGCTAACTCAATTGGCAAAAGAGGTTCAAAAAGCCAATGAGGAGAAGAATGCTTTCAAAAGCAGAATTAGCTAAGTGGAAAAAGAAGTGCAAAAGCTCACTGAAGAAAATAGTTCCCTCAAAATTGGAATGGAACAGATGGAGGCTAATGCCTTTCTGAGAAACTAAGAAATCACAAAACAAAACCAAAAGGATGAAAAAATGGAAGAGAATGTGAAATATCTCATTGGAAAAACAACTGACCTGAAAAATAGATCCAGGAGAGACAATTTAAAAATTATGGGACTTCCTGAAAGCCATGAGAAGAAAAAAGAGCCTAGATATCATCCTTAATGAAATTATCAAGGAAAACTGCCCTGATATTCTAGAACCAGAGGGCAAAATAAGTATTCAAGGAATCTGCCTATCACTGCCTGAAAGAGATCCAAAAAGAGAAACTCCTAGGAACATTGTGGCCAAATTCCAGAGTTCCCAGCTGAAGGAAAAAATATTGCAAGCAGCTAGAAAGAAACAA
>JAQQSK010013674.1:0-11403 GCA_028658325.1 Potorous gilbertii
TTAGACTGTTACTCTGAACATACAGAGCACACAAAAGACTTCCTTTGATTGAAGTTGGAGGTTGGGGAGGTGGGGTAGAAAGACGTATCGATTCTTTCTTCACAGTTTATATTACTTTGTGATATGAAACAATGAAGTAGCTACTTAGATCTCTTGTATTCAGAAATGCCAAGATCATCTTGTTTTCTTCCCATGAATCGCTATTCTGAAGTTTGCATTTCAACTCTTCCTTACCTAGCCTTCTGTTTTGCTGAAAAGGAAAGGTCCATCTCTCCCATAAGGAAATATATGCCATATTTATGTGTGACTCGTGACGATGCATACACAAAGCTGTAGTAGCTGAGATAGAAGGCAGCCCTGCATGATATAACCCACCCCTAGCGATTCCATTTAAGAAACAAGAATTTGTTCTTTGCAGCATGGGAAATCACTCAGGTTGTAGGAGAGAGAGCACACAAACTGGCAATGAAGACCATTCTGTTCTGTGGATTGGCAGCTAATTTTGTCTTAGTTTGGATCATTTCTTGATGGGCCATATGCCATAAATGGGATAAGAAAAACATGGAGAATTTTGAAGTTGCTGTGAGAATGACCTGGGATGTGTGGGTGATTGGAGAATGAGCCTGAGAAATTTTTTTGCCTGGCTTCCTGTAGAATCAAAATCTGCTTTACAGATTTCTATACGTGGATTAGAACTGATCAAAATGGCCCAGTTTGCTTCATGGGTTGCTTTTTTTCCCCTTAATTATACATTGAACACAACCCCCTCAACCTGTTTAAACCTGTCATGTCAGCAGTCAGTGGGAAATTGTACTTATGTTGCCCAGAGATTACAAGCTATTCTGCTGACATGGTTTAGAGGACATAGTAATGTTGCTAGGGAGTCATGTAACCTGGGATTAACCTAGTAATTAGCCACTTGACTTAACGTAGCTATTCAATTGTTCTGGAGCTTGCTGCCCTCATTATAATAGTAAAAAATAATGATAGAAAAAACCCCAAAATAATAACAAAACAGCAGCTAATATTTTCAGAGATGTGCTGGTGTCATCTCATACCAGCTCTAAAGAACTGGTTGTCAAATCGTCAGTGTCAGCATTTGCACCGAGGGCATTGCCAAATATTACACATATGGGCTCTATTGCTTTTATTGATTGTCTAGACTTCAGAAAGTGATGCATAAAATATTAACAATTCAGATTAAACTTAAAAGTGTCATGTGACCTTTATTTGATAGTCTGTTAAACCTTTATTTTTGTAACATTTTGAAGTTTTCAAAATATTTTAAATAAATGTCACTTCATTTGATATATTTAATATACAGAATGGAAGTTTAAATTATGGAAGGTAGCACGATGAGGTGGAAAGAACTTCATTGGGGCACAGAGGACTTGAGTTTGAAATCCTATCGTCCAATTTACTATCCATATGACCATGATCTAGTTCTTTCCCCTCTAGGCTTGAGTTTCTTTATCTCTAAAATAAGGAGATTGGAAAATATAACCTTCCATTTCTAAGTCTACAATTCCCTAAATCTTTTTTTCATTCCTGTTTTGTAAGAATGGAGAAAGTATGCATAGCTATAATTATTAGAACTGATATTTGCATTCTAAGAAGTCTTGAAGTCTCCAAAGCAATTATAAATACAACGTGTGAAGATATGGTTCATCCCCATTTCACAGCCAAGAAAATATGGGTCCAAGAGCTGCAGTGACATTTAAAGGCCTTAGCCTAGCAGTGAAAGAAGTAAGAGTTAGAGGAGGTCTTGGGGCTCAGAAAAAATCTCCTCACTTAACCCATGAGAAAGATACTACTGATACAGAGTAAGTGGGACAATGGTGTCTTGCTCTAACATTCCAAATTCATTAGGTTTTTTTTCCACTACAACGTGTTTAGTCTTCTTGAATACAAGGTTTCTGATTTCAAATCCAGTACACACCTTTCTTCCTTTTTTCTTTCCTTCTTTCTTTCCTTCTGTTCTTCTAGTGTTCAGTTATTCATTCATTCATTTGTTTATTCTTTTATGCATTTATCTATTTATTTGATTACTTATTCATCTATTTACTTATCCATTAATTTATTTGTTAGTTTTTCTATTTATTTAATTATTATGTTTTACTTGATTCCTGTCTGGATACTTCAAAATTTCTATACAGTTCTGGTCTTTTAATCAAGAAGTCTTAGAACTCTGCTATTTCGTTAATGGTCAATTTTCTTCCCATAGGATTATACTCAGTTTTTCTGGGTAATCTCTTTTCTGTTTTAAGCTTATATCTTTTGCTTACCTGCTTAGAGACAGCTATGCGTAGTCGTGAATGGAATCATAAGTAAGACTTGAGTTCAAATCAATCAATCAATATTTACTAAGCATCTTCTATATTCCAGGCACCATACTAAGCACTGAGATACCAAAAGAGGCAAAAGTAACCCCTGCAGTCGAGAACCTTACAGTTTAATGCCTCAGACACTTACTAACAGTGTGAAGATGGGAAGTCATTTAAACTCTGTCTACGTCTTTTTTCTCAATTCTGAAATGAGGATGATAAGAGCACCTACCTTGCTTTGAGGACCAAATAAGATAAAATTTGTAAAGTGCTTAACACAATAGTAGCACATAGTACATACTTGATAAATCCTTATTTTCTTCCTTGTGTATATTTTACCCTAAGCCCTCTGCTTCTTTATAGAGATGTCTAATTAATCATATGTGACCCTGCTGGTGGGTCCTCAGGATCTGAATTCTTTCTTTCACCATCATAGCTTTTTATTTTGAGATCCTTTTGGCTGCTTGCTCATTCTTTCAGCCTACTTTCTGATTTTTGACTTTATGATGCTGTCATATTCTAAGCACTTCTGAAAGGAATGTTTGGGCTTATCCTGCTCCAGTCTTTGTGGGTTATTTTATGTTGGGGTATTCAGGATCTCAGGGACAGCTCTGACTGAAAACCTGAAAGTTTTACATTCCCTCAGTGTGATGTAATCCAGGGAAGAGTCTGATTTGAGCTCTGCAAGCTCCTGACCCAAGTTTAGCTCTGAGCAACATGACTGTGGGTTTTTTCAGGTTGAAATTCCAGTAGACTGCTAATGAGTTTAACCACTATCAACTCTGGAACACTGGAAAAGCTCTGCTATTTCAAAATGACAGAATTGCAAGGTCCCCTTGCTTTGGGATCCCTGTCTCAGTATTGCAAATGTTCAGTAAGTCTAGAGGCTAGAACTGCTCTGTTTCTAGAGCCAGAATCTCACAGAATCTGTTTGTTTGCTCCTTGTTCAGTACATATCCTAAAGTCCTAGACCACTCTTTACTCTGGAATACCATCTTAGGCAGAGTTCCTTCTCAGTCTGTCCTAGACCTGTGACCTGGAACAGGATTGTGAGTGGCAGCGCTCCCAATTGGCATCTCATCCTTCAGTCTTACAAGTTTAGGTCTCTAAGAGTTTGCTTTGGGATGTTTTTTGTCCTGGGAAACAATCTATCTGTGAGCTAAAAAGTTTTTGTCATCTTTCCTGACCTGACTCTGTCCTTAGTGATGATAGATCTTGCAAAAATGACTTCTTAAGACTTTCTTTCAGATTCTCAATGTGTATGTGTGTATGTGTATACGTGTGTGTGTTCATTTTCTAGATTTGTTTATAATTATCTTAAGGGAGAGCTTGTTTTATGGTTTTCCTGCTGTACTGCCTAGGAAGTAATATACAGTCAGTCCTAATGAGAAAGGCTAAAAGGGGATAGAGATTGAACCCATAATTTCATCTAAAATAGGAAATTCCCAGATACAGGAAACTTATAGCCAGGATATGTCTGAGATGGAACTTGAACCCAAGCCATTAAGTCCTTTGTGATTGGGCTGAGTCTATCTCTTTGTCCCCTATGCCAAAAAACAAAGTGCAGAAGTGTATTAATCAAGGTAGACTTTACAGAGAGGTTTATGGCATTTGGGGATCAAAAAAACAAAATTATGGTTATATTAAATCACATAATCAGGTGATTAGTACTCATGTTCAAATTTTAAGGTACATAAAATGACTTAAAGGTGGGACTTAAAACTTATTGAGTCAAGTGTATTTATGACATGGATACATAGGAACAGCGGTTTCTACAATACTGTCATCTCTAGATTGGTAGTGTCCTCAGTCATGCATTTTTCTTGTGCTCAGATTCCAAATAAATGAAATTAACTGAATGAATGAAAAGTATTTAATTTCATATTTCAAACAGGTGTCCTACATTATGCTAGATGCTAGATATACAATTACAAAAGTGAGACTGTCCTTGGTATGAGGGAACTTATTTTAATGGGGGAGCCAATCCATGGAGCATTAAGAGATAAGATGGGAAGTTTGGTTATGGGGTGTCACAGAGATTGTCAGAGCAGGAATTGGCAGTTGATTGGGACTGTCACACAATTTCTAAACATAACGAGAGCACTGATTTGATCACTGTTCCTAGAGTAATACCAAGAAGTGAATGAAACTTTAGGAATGGAGGCAATCGTGTGTTGGGGATGGGGTGGGGCAGGGGGAGAAAAGGTTTTCCCCATTGAATAAGTCATGGCTTTCTCAATGAATGGAATTTGAAGTTTGTTTTAGGACCAATAATGGGTTGTATTGGTTTTCACTTACTCCTTAATAGTTCAGTCTAACTCTCCTATGACAAGAAGTCCACATGGTTTCAGTCTGTCTATCACTGAGGGCATGAAGCATCCTTTATACAACAACCGAACATGTGTAACATTCATTAGATCCACTATCCCATCCACTAACTAACTTACTCCTTCTGGGTTGAATCTGCGTTTTTGTAAACTCCTAGGGATTTATGGGAAAATAAATATGGATCAAAGTGACTGTGTTTTATCTGTAGTGACAAAGTGGCATAGTGTGAGTTCTGAGCCTGGAGTCAAGAAGGATAAAGTTCATTCAGACATTTCCCAGCCGTGAGATCCTGAAGAAGTTACTACACCTTTGCCTGGTTTCCTCAACTGTCAAAATGGGGTAACAATATCACTTCTCTTGTGAGGATCGAAGGAAATAATATTTATAGAGTGTTTAGCATAATGCCTGGCATGTAATAGGTGCCTGTGGAATTCTTATCACTGTGGTAGATGGTGATGTCTTCCACAGGATGTCCTTGAACATGGTATAATAAGAGAGGAAGTAGGAGCTAGGGAAATTAATTAAAAGGAATCATTAACTAAGTTAGGTTGATGATGAGATGGTCAGAAAAATACCTTCACTTACTTTAATATGAAACATGATTCCTATTCTTTTTAGATGTCATTTCTGGGAACTTTAGGAGTACAGCAAAACTTAGGATGAGAAGAGTAAGACTGCATTCTCTGAAGCCAATGTTACATGAGACCGGGTCACTGGTATTTTCCCTTCTGTTCCCACCACCTTCCTGGTGTTGGTCAGGATTTTGTTGTTCTTGTGAAAACTTACTGAGGGAGTGGTATACAGTGTTCTGGCTAGTCTCTTTGCCCTGAGTATTAGCTATCTGACCTTGGGCAAATCATTTCACTCCTGTTTCTTCATAAAGTGGTGGAAGTAGGAATAAATGAGATAGCCACAGCAGCGAATTGAAGTACCATTGCTTGGTGCAGGAGACAATCATTCCAGCCAGTTGCCGATTTCAAACCAGCATCTGCAGGAGTGAAGGAAAGGAAAAAAAAATATTTTCACTGCAAACTGAATGCATCATTTCCCCCTTTCTATGAAGATCCAGAATATATGATGGTTGTTCTGACCCAATGAATCAATAAGTTTTTATTGAGGACTTATCAGGTGCCAGACACTGTGCTCTAGGAAACAGTAGGCATATTATAAAATCTTCATTAAACCATTACTAGAAGACTTCTTGCTAATTGAATCAAGTCTGCAATATGAGTCTGTGTTTCATTCTCAAATTTTGATTTTTGTAAAAAATGACTTTCCAAATCTTATCAGATCCATAGATAAAATTAGAAAATGTCACCAAAATCTAAAATAAACCCAGAAAGAATGAAACTAAAGAAATTCAGGTGTATTCAGCTCCTCAAAGTCAAGTCTAAATAACTGCTCTTTGGAAAGCATCTAATTAATGTAGGGCTGGGGAAGAGATTTTTCCAATGGACAAAGGAGCTTTCCATCTCCTTCAGTTCAATATGTAGTAATGTTAATGACATTCATTTCTTAAGTTTCATTACTTGAATAAACATTACTATCTTCCTGAATAATTTAAAAACAACTGACATTGCTTATATAGAATCTTCCACTTGTCAGAAGACTAAAAAAAAATAAAAAAGTGATTCTTACAGGTTAGGTGGATAAAATGGGAGAAAGTGATGATATTTAAATGCCCTGGAGAAACTATTGTCAATCCCAGTGTGTGCCAAATGTAGGTCTGGAGAGAAACAGGGATCTAAAATAGATAGACAAAGAAATAAAGCAAGCTGCTGGGAGCCATATTTTGCTCAGCTAGAGATTTCTACATTTTTTGGAGGACATTAGAGGAAAAGTAGAGAATCCACATTTTCTGTAAGCAGGAACATAATTTAAATCACAAATCTTGGGCAAATAACTGAACTTGAGTAAACCCACTTCTGGTTTTCAGTTTCCTCATCTGTTAAATGAGGGGGTTAAACTAAATGATCTCTGACATCCCTTTCATTTCTATATCTATAGTTCTATGACATAGGCTACAGACAGAAAGCACTAAACGTGCAGTCATGTGTTCACTTTTACTTCTAATACTATCTGTGAAACATCAGGAAAGTTATGTAACCTTTGAAGGCTTCATTTACCTTATCTATTAACTTAAGGGGATTAGATTAAATGGCTTTTAAGGCCCCTGTTTGGTCTGAATCTATAATTCTGTGGCATATTTAACATCAACTGAGACTTATTTTGTGTTTGGATTATTGTGTCCTCCTTCAACACTACTAAATATCTCGAATCTCAATGAGATAGTCATTCCCTCCATCAATGACGTTTGTTCGTCCTTGAAACCATCATAAAACCTGATCTTTTAGGTTCTTCATCTCCCTTCCATAAGTTAAAATTAAACTTTAGTAAAGGGTCAGGTGTTTGAGTTAATTGATTAATTAGCACCAGAAAATAATTTTTTGGAAGAAAAAGAGTACAAGTAGATGGTTGCTTTAAAGTAAGTGCATAAGTAGACCAACTATCAAAAATGATTGTTCATTGCAAGTCTATTAGATCTGCATAAAATGCGCTGTACTTCTGGTTCATTAATAGATGCAATAGCAACAGTAACACCTTTGAACTAATGATCACCAATCTCCTTAATGAGTTATATCAGAATTTTAATGGCCCATAACATAGCCACTTCCCATTAGCTGCTTAATCATATGCTGAGTTAATGTCATTGATGTCAGGTATCACTGGGCTAGTAATACCTTCCTTAAAACTGTGGAATAAGCATACATAAATATATTCAATAAATTGAGTTTCAGGAATTTTTAAAGAAAATGGATTTTGTAATTGTTGCTGAACATATTTCAGAAGAAATTAAGTCACCTGATGACTTTTTCTGCATTATTATTTCATTTTGCTGATAGATATGTTGTAGCACAAATATAGAAAAAGATAATTTGTATCTAACTACAAATATGGCAACTGACCTTGTCCAAAGGTAGAGAAAGGCCAATATATTTTCTTTTTTTTTTCAGTGCTATACATTTTTGTTTTTTCCCCAAATTTATTAATTTATCTGTTTTCAACAATCACTTCTATAAATTCCAAATTTTTCCCTCTTCCTCTCACCTCCCTCTCCAAGATGACATGCAATCTTATGTGGGTTTTACACATACTTTACTATTGAATAGATTTTTCACATTAGTCACATTGTGTAGAAGCATTAAAACAAATGGGAGAAACACAAAACAAAAAGAAGAAAATGCTTCATTCTGCATTCTGACTCCATAGTGCTTTCTCTGAATGTAGATGGCATTTTGAAAGGCCAATATTTTTTCAAGTATTTTAGAATCATTTGCATATGTAAATTATGGTAAATTATGTAAATTAAAAAATGACCCTGACAAGCCAATTAGAAAAATGCCTTCTGGTCAATCATATGTAGAGTTGTCAGAAATTTCACATTCCATGAAGCTTATTGTTTTCAACAAGTCATTTGAACTTTATATACCTCAACTTCTCATCTCTGATGAAGACATAGAACTCCTGATCAACAAGGTTCCTTTTACTTCTAAGATGCTCAGACTATGATTTCCTATCACTTTCTACAGTGTCTATTGCTCAAACAGTCAATAAATATTTATTAAACACTTACTAGGAGTCAGGCTAAGTTGTAGGATACAGAGAAAGACAAAATATTCATCCCTGTTCTTAAAAAGAACACATCCTTCAAGGGGGAGAAAATGGGTGAACATAATATACATGTAAGATGGAACAGATGGAAGATGTTCCCAAAGAAAAGTCAACAAGGGGCACAATGTAGGGTAAGGTATCAGGAAAGCCCTCCTACAGCATAAGGGATTTGAGTTCAATTTGTAGGCAGCAAACAAGTAAAGGTGAGAAGGGATAGCATTCTGGGCACAGTGGGTCTGTCATTGAATAGGTACAGTGTCTTGAGATGCGACATCTTATATGACGGACAGAATCATAAAGCATGTGAATATAGTATTAAAAAACTGGACAAGAAGGAAGGTAGGGTAAGTTTTGAAGAACTTAATTATTTTTAAAATTTTAATTGTATTTCATTTTTCCTCAGTTACATGTCATTTTGGCATTCATTTTTACAAGATTTTGAGCTCCAAATTTTGTCCTTCCCTCTCCTCCCCCCCTTCCCTAATACCCTCTTCAGATAATGGTATGATGTAGTTTATACATGTGCTATCATGTAAAAATAATTTCCATTTTAGATACAGTTGTGAAAGAAGAAACAGATCAAAAGGAAGATGAGAAAATGAGAAAAAATAAAGTGAAAAACATATGCTTCAGTCTGCATTCAGAGTTCATCAGTTCTTTATATAGATATGGATAGTATTTTCCTTCAGGAGGCCTTTATACATTGATAATTGTGTTGCTGAAAAGAGATGTGTTGTTCATAGTTGTTCATCCCTCAATGTTGCTGATAACTGTGTACAATATTTCAGCTGGTTCTACTCATTTCATACTGTATAAGTTCATACAAATCTTTGCAGAATTTTCTGAAATCTTCCTGTTCATCATTTCTTATCACACAATAGTATTCCACTATATTCATATACCACATGTTGTTCAGCCATTCCTTAATTGGTGGTTATCCCCTTAATTTCCAATATTTTTGCTAACATGAAAAGGGCAACTATAATATTTTTTGCACATGTAGGTCCTTTCCATTTTTTTATGATCTCTTTGATATGTAGACCTAGGAGTGATATTATTGGATCAAAGAGAATGCATAATTTAGTTGTCCTTTGGGCATAGTTCAAATTGCTCTCATAGATAGATATACAGATAGATAGACAGATTAGATAGATGTAGAGATAGATTTAGTTGTTTTTATATTTATACAAACTTATGCATATGTATGTATACATATACATATACACACATGCATACATACATATATACACACATATTTGAGAAATGAGACCTTTACCAGAGGCACTTACTCTAAAGATTGGTTTCCATTTTTCTGCTTTCCTTCTAATATTCATTTCATTGATTTTGTTTGTGAAAAAGTTTTTCTTTTAATTTAATATAATCAGAATAACCTATTTTACATTTTGTAATGACCTCTATCTCTTGTTGAGTCATGAATTCTTCCTTTTCTTACAGATTTGACATGTTGACTCTTCTCTGCTCTTCTAATTTGCTTATAGAGTCATCCTATATGTCTAAATCATGTGCCCACTTTCACTTTCTCTTGGTATATCATGTGAGATGTTTGTATATACCTAGTTTGTTTCCTATTGTTCTCCATTTTTCCTTGCAGTTTTTGTAAAAATAGTGAGTTCTTATTCCAAAAGCTATAGTCTTTTTGTTTAGCAAACACTAGGTTACTATGGTCATAGACTACTACGTCTTGTGTACCTAATCTATTCCACTGATCCACAAATCTATTTCTTAGCCAGTATCAGATAGTTTTGATGATTAGTGCTTTATGATATAGTTTGAGATCTGGTATTGCTAGACCACCTTCCTTTGAATTTTTTTGCTTCATTAAATCACTTAATGGATATTTTATTCTTCTAGATGAGATTTGTTGCTCTTTTTCCAAGCTCTATAAAATATGCTTTGTTTTGGGTTTTTTGTAGTTTAATAGGTAAGACACTGAATAGGTAGAATGCTTTAGGTAGAATTGTCATTTTTATCATATTAGCTCAGACTACCCATGAGCAATTTAAATTTTTCCAACTGTTTAGATCTGATATTTTTTGCATGAAAAGTGTTTGGTAATTGTGTTCATATAATTCCTGGGCTTTATTTGTCAAGTAGTCTTTTGAATATTTTATATTGTTTACAGTTATTTTAAACAGAATTTCTTTTTCTGTCTCTTATTCCTAGACTTTATTGGTCATATAATGAAATGCTGGTGATTTATGTAGGTTTATCTTGCTAAAGTTGTTAATTATTTCAAGTATTTATTTTAGCTGATGCTCTAAGGTCCACTAAATACACCATCATATCATCTGCAAAGAGTAACGCTTTTGTTCCTCATTGCCTGTTCTAATTCCTTCAATTTCTTTTTACTCTTATTCCTATAGCTGACATTTCTAGTAATATATTGAATAATAGATTATAATGGTCATCCTTGTTTCAAACCTGATATTATTGAGAAGGCTTTTAGTTTATCTCCATTACAGACAATGATTACTGATGGTTTTACAAAAAGATTGTTTATCATTTTAAAGAATGTTCCAATTATACCTATGCTCTCTAGTGTTTTTTTATAGGAATGGGTGCTGTATTTTGTCAAAAGTTTTTTCAGCATCTATTGTGAAAATCACATAATTTCTGTTGGTATTTTTATTGATATGGTCAATTATGCTGATATTTTTCCTAATATTGAACCAACCCACCATTCCAGGTACAAATCCCATCTAGTCATAGTTTATAAATCATTGTGATATATTGCTGTAATCACCCTGCCAGTATTTTGTCCAAATTTTTCTGCATCGATATACATTAGGGAAATTATAATTTTCTCTCTCCATTTAATTCATTTTTGATGCTTCATGGAGTCATTAGCTTCCACTTGCCCAATTCTAACTTTTAAGGTATTCTTTTCCTCAATAAGCTTTAGTATTTTCTTTTCCATTGGGCCAACCTCTTTTTGCATTTGACCAATTCTACTTTTTAAGCAGTTTTTCAAGCTATTGACGCTTTTTTCATAATTCTATTGCATCATTTTCATTTATTTTTCCATTTGTTTCTTCTACCTCATTTATATGATGTTTAC
>JAQQSK010013675.1:0-11403 GCA_028658325.1 Potorous gilbertii
CCACCTTCCCAAGTATTTCTTTTCATTAGGCTCTTTGATATTCTGGACCTTTTGTTTTTCCAAATGAATTTTGATATTATTTTATCCAGCTCTAGAAAATAATTATCTGATAGTTTAATTGGTATGGCACTAAATAGGTAAATTAATTCTCTCAAATCTTGTTGAGTAATTGCATAAATCTAAGTTAATTCATTTAATTTATCAAGAGAGAGACAAAGAGTGGGAACACAGAGGAAAAGATCATTTCTTCCATTTAATCCTTTACTTCATTCAACTACATGTCAGAGGAAATATACTTGTGTTATGGCCAAAAGCAAATGCAATGCAGTATGAACACCTAACATTTTCTCTTCACTTGGAAAAGTTACTTATATAAATTTGATAAGCTCCTGCTACCTATTTCTAATTTACTTTTTCTCCATCCAGTAAGATTAATAATCAATTTCAGCCTCATTCTTACGACAGAAAAAAATCAGGTTAGAAATTTCTGGATTATATGTAGAATTTTTTTTTTATTTCTCCCTCCACCCTTCCCCCTATGTCTGCTTATCATTAGCAGAGCCAAAGTCTTCCATTTCTTTACAAAAAATTAATGGGGCATGAAATGGCATTTCCCCCATTCCAGAGAGGAAAAGATAGGTTAACTGTGTGTAACAGCTATTAGTGCAGACAAAACACAAGTTGGATATGATTTGTTGTGAAATTCTCCCATTACAAAGTTCATATTTTATTTATTAATGAAAAAATGCCTGCATTACGCACTAGCTTGAAAGGTCAAGTAAAACAATAATTGTATTTTTATTTAACTGAAGTATTACTGCTTTGAAATATGTTTAAATTACTGACTTTAGACGGCTATGTATCTCTCTAATTCTATGATTTTTTCATAGAAGTTAAACTTCAGCTTAAAATAAACTATTTTAATTTGAAATTAAATGATAAATTTTATACTTGAAGAAGATAAAGATCATTGACTATTAATTATGTAGTTAACCAAGCTGTCAAAAAAGGAATAGCCATTAATTAATTAAATAAATTCTGATTACAGTGATGTTCAGGAGTTTCCTCATTTGTTAGTTTAACTAAGACTTTAGTGCCTTGCAGTGAGCTGTCAATGTGGGAAAATATTGACTGAGGGTGGGTAGCTGCTAGGAAATGCAAGGCTGGGTAATATTCATATGCTTGTAAAGTCCAAGCATATTACATCTTCCCCACAGGTAGACTGATGCCAGTCTTTTGGGAATGAAAAGAAGGCATCAAGTTCAAAGGAAGTACACAGTGCAGTTGTTGGAATATATAGAAAGCTAGAAGACATGGATGCTAGATGGAAAAAAATGAAGACAACCCTTTAATTGAGGCAAAAGAACAAAAGTAGAAAAATCTGAGATACTACATCTCTATTTTAGAACTAGTAGCAATAACTGAAGGGCATTCTAGAGTGTTTAGATCCCCAATGATTTCTCGTTAGGATTATGGAATTCTGACTAGCTTTACGATATGCTATTTGAATTGATTAATAATTATGTTAATGCTCTATGAGACTAGATAATAATGATGACAAATTAATATTAGACATGAAGAATTAAAAGGAGAAATACATAAATAACCGAATGGAGCCCTTTATTTTTATTCTTACATTACATTTGTAATTTCATAACAAGAAAGGATAACATATAGATCATCATGACACTTAAGGTGTTATGGATTTCTCTTATATTGATTTTGTATTTATGTCACCTTGGTTGCTTTATGTAGGGGCTGGTTGAGGGCTGTGTAGTCCACAGTCAATATTCTGAATCAAGAGGGGTTAAGCACATAAGGAATAAGCCTGGCACTTGGTCAGGAAGGCTAGGTCATTTGCAAGGAGACCAGAGATCAGGACTGGGTTATTATATTGGGCATAAGCACTGGAGGAAAGGAACATTGCCTTCAAAGAATTCTAGGCAACTACAGGGGCTGGGAGAAAAGTGAAACAGAAATGGCCGCCCCCAAAGGTTATGCATTAGCCACAGAAGAGTTCAAATGAAAGAACCTCAATCAGAGATTTAAGAGGATTGAGATAATACTCAACTTCGCTACTTGAACATGATTCTGGTAGTTTCTGCTGACCTATTCTGGTAGCTCAGGCTTCTCCTCTAAGTCACACCCAGGTTTTCTGGATTCATCTGAAAATGACATCAATATACTTTTGCACATTAATCACCAAATCTTCTGCTTGCTGGATGATCCCCTTGCTTCAAAGGTACCTGTCTGAGGGACAAGGGATCACATGTTATTGGAGCTTTTGGCTTACCTTGGTTAAATGCTCCATATTATTGATATCATTCACTGAAACCCCAGATCCTTAAAGGGCATCAATATTTCTGAGACTTTTCATAGTGATGGCTCTTCTGATCCTTCACCATTATTTAAAAAAAAATAGGAAAACAAGATTTCCCAGATCCCATGTAGCAGAAATGAACTTCTCTATGACAGATGAATCAAGGTTCTTCTGAATATAATTAGAAAATGTTCAAACTTTACCTCCAAACAGGCCTCCCTCTCCCTCAACACAACATTACAGTTTTAATTTAAATTTCCTCTGCAAACATCTGAGCAGGGGATTCACAGAATCATCAGTCCAAAAAGCTGGTTGGTCATGTAGATCACCTCATGTCTAATGAAATGTTCTCTTCATTTGTTGGT
This sequence comes from Potorous gilbertii, assembly GCA_028658325.1. NCBI lineage: Eukaryota > Metazoa > Chordata > Mammalia > Diprotodontia > Potoroidae > Potorous > Potorous gilbertii. The sequence goes on from JAQQSK010013675.1 coordinate 2,686, forward strand.
CATCCTTTGTTCTGAAAGAGGACCAGTGAAATTAGATGGCAGTGTGCTTGAATTGAGGCTGAGTTACACAAGGCTGTTAGCCTCACACTTTCTTCCTGAGTCACTAAAGTTCAGTGGAAAGATAAAAGACAGGATGATTGTACAAGACACAGATATTGGCCTCTTTGATATCCCACCGTACTCTTTGCTCCACAGTGGCTCATTCTGCTGACTTCAATTCTGTTAGAATATCTTTTCTTTCTCATTCACTCATTCTACATCCCCTAACTCACTGATGGGTTTGAGGCTTGTCAGATACCCTCAGCCTAGTTTAACTCATCTCCTGAGATTGTTTTCCTAGGTTGTGACCACTATTTATGCTACAGCTTCTTGAAGTAACAGATGGACGTTAGGTGACAAGTGGACACCAAAGGTAGATGAACAACCCTGAAAAGGGCTCAGTAAGCCCTCACATCAGAGATACTACTTCTACATGAACATCCCACATGCTCTATGTTCTTCTATAACCTCTCCAAGAAAAAGATCTTGAAAGGAACTAATGAGGAAATATATCCTAATTCAGCCTTTTCTATGCACAAAGTTACATTTCAAGAGATTTTTCCTTATACCAACCCTAAATTGGCTATCTAGTTTCCCTCACTCTTTCTTCTTAAGGAAATTATAATTATAATCTTAATTATAAAGCTAATAATCCATTTTTCCAGTTTAATAGTCAATCTTCATATACTACCACATATCCCTTCTTTCTCTCAAACTAAACATCTTCAATTGTTCAGACCTTCTTGTCACTCTTAATAAACATTGTGTCTTTGCCAAAGTAATCTCTCATAATAGTGATATTGAGGTTTCCATGTCTTAATATGTGGAACAGATAGATGACTCAGTACATAGAGAGGGTCTGGAGTCAGAAGGACTTGATTTCAAATCTAGCCTCAGACACTTCCTAGCTATATGACCCTGCAAAAATCACTTAAACCCTGTTTACCTCAGCTAAATCATCTAAAAAATAAGGTGGAGAAGGAAATGGTAAAATCAGTCCACTATCTTTGCCAGAAAACCCCAAATGTGAACACAAAGGATCAGATATGATTAAAATGACTGAACAACAATGCCACAAATTTAATTTCTATCAAGCATGTGCTTCATCAATGCATCTATCACTTTCCCCTAGTCATCATTATGTACTGATACTCTCCAAACACATCATCTACTTGTGAAGTCCATTATACAAACTCATATAGAATGTTACATTACAAGTGTGATGATTAAATTTCATCTTTGATTCATCCTGCCTTTCTACATAGTGAAGATATTTTTTGGGTAATGGCTCAATCCCTACAAATTGGAGCCTTTTTAAAGGATGTCACAGATATAGTCTTAAAAATCTATCACTACTATCATTATAATTTTTAATAATAACATGGGATCAAAATTCGCTCTAAATGACATGAGTCAATTATTGTCTGCTTTTTTTGAAGCCAGCCATTTGACCTTTATTAGTTTGAGCCAGAATTTCCAAAAATAAGATACATATTAGATCACTAAGATGCATAAATTCCATGTTGTCTATCAACATTCCTTTGTAATCATGGTTAATCATTGCATTGCTAAGAGTTCTTTTCATTCAAAATTATGTCTTTTTTGCAACATTGGTGTTGATTGTTCTCCTACTTTGCTTTGTTTCAGAAATACAAATCTTTCCACACTTCTCTGGAACCACCCTTTCAAAATTTCCTGAAGTCCCAAATTTTGCAGTCCCACTTAATTACCATAGATTGTCAAACCATTCTCAGATTTACATTCTTTGCCAACACAAAAGGCTGCCATAAATAAATTTGTACTATGCATCTTTTTATCTTTCTTTGATGTCTTCAGAGTATAGACATATTAGTGTTATATTAAGTCAAAGTTTAGCATTTAAAAGTGTATCACCAAAGCAGTATTCACAGCACCAAGGGCAAAAGAAAACCATTTATTTAGATGCCATAAAGCCAAATCCCAATTGCAGAAAACCAAATCAGTCATAGTAACCAAGAGATTAATACACATTTTCACTGCAGGGGATAAAAATCATTCCCAAGTCTTCCCCAACCCCAAACTCACACTGGGACCTTCCCACAAACACTCACAAAAATAGCTGTGCCTACCTGTGTTCTTTCTCCTTCAACTCTAATCAATCTCACCAACTTCCTCCCAGTTCTCCTTCACCCATTCTGTTCTACTCATTCAGCAAACTCCTCCTGCCACATGTCACTTAGACTTCCAAGTGATTTAAGCAGGCCACATAGGCCTATTAATGAATGGGAAAGATCTTCCCATTTAAACTTGCCATTGCAAATAGTTATTGGGAATACTTTCAAAGTGCGTTACAAAATGGCTAAACAGGTTCACAAGTTCACTAACAATATATTAGTATACCTGTTTTCCCAGAGCATTTATAGTTTTCTTCCCCATCTTCGTTAATCTGACATATGGGAGTTGAGACTTCAGAGTTGTTTTAATTTGCATTTCTCTAATTATAAACAGAGTATTTTTCATGTGATTTTCAAGTAACTTGTACTTCTTAATATGAGAACTGTCTTTTCTTATCATTTAAAGATATATCAATTGGGCTATTGCTCTTATTTTCATAAATGTGAATCAGTATCTTATATTTCTTAGAAATGAGATCTTCATCAGACAGAGGTTGTAGTAGACTTACAATTAATCAAAATGATTTTCTTTTTACATTATGGATAAACATCACTAGCACTTTGTAATTAGACTCTGAAAATTAGATGACACTGGTAGCACTTAGGCAACATAGAACCTCCTAAATTAGCTTCAGGAGCCAAGGTGGCAGAGAAAGCAGTTCTCATCCTCCCTTATTGCCCTCAAAAAACCCCAGAAAATATTGCCCCAGGAAAAAATCCTGAAGTAGTGGAATCAACAGAAAGACAAGGTATAGCAGTCTTTTAGTTTGAGAAGCTAAGTGAATTAAGGGAAAGGTTCCTCTTGCTGTGAGTGAAGGAGACCAGTATAGGACAAGAGGCATCCCAAAAAACCGGTGTCAAAGCTCACATCAAAAAAAAAAAAAGCAGTGGGTATTCCTAAGCTCTAGGGTGGTTGAACAGGAAAGTTCCAATACCAGGCACACACCAGGAAGAGCTCTAGCTTAGCACCAGGTAAGCTATCAGACTTCAACTGCCAGAACTTGATACCCCATCATACAAAATCAGTAACTAGTTCCTAGTCCCCAGCATAGGAAGCCTGGGACAGGGTCCCTTATTCCCCATAAGCAGAGATAAACTTTTAAAAGCAGGAAAAAAAAGCAACAGGACAAAAAGCAATAAAGAAAAGCAATGACCATAGGGAAGTGTCTTGGTGACCGAGAAGATCAGAACACAAATTTAAGAGAGGATAACATTGTTAATATACACACATAAGAAACTTCAAAGAGGAATATGAGTTGCTCTCCAGTCCAAAAAGCCTTCTGGGAAGAGCTCCAGAAGGATGAGAAAAATAGAAGAAAAAAGAATAGCCCCTTTAAAATTACAATTGACAAAGTCGGGGGTGAGGGTGAAATACATGAAGAAAACAACTTAAAAAATAAAACTGGTAAAATGAAAAAGTAATTAAAGAAAATAATTTATTAAAAATTAGAAATGAGCAAGTGAAAGTTAATGAATCTATTAGACATGAAATATCAGTCAAAGAAAATCAAAGGAATGAAAAAAATAGAAGGAAATATAAAATACCTCATTAAAAAAACTGACATGGAGAATAGATTCAGGAGAGATACTTTAAAAATTGCTTCTGTACAGGGGCAGCACCAAGATGGTAGAGTGAGAGCAACTGTTCACCTAAGCTCTTAGATAAAGTCCTTCAGATACCTCTAAAAAGAGAATATGACTGGATTTTGGAGAGACAGATCATATAGGAGACAGACTGTGGCAGATTCACAGCCAAGGACAGACTGGAAGGTCAACAGGAAGGATCTATGTTACAGGACTGGAGGCATATACAGTGCACAGATGGTACCAGTGCGTCCCCACTATGGCATTGTCAAGTAGGAAGCCTCAGGTGCTCTGAGGCAGCAGCCACACGGCAGAATTTTGGGCATATCAGCCCAGGATGGGAGCCAAGCAGGATGGGTCCCAGATAGCCCCACCTCAGCAAACCATGAGGAGATCCAGAGCCCCAGTGTGGGTGGAGCTTGCAACCACTAACACCGGGATACTACAAATGCCTCAGTACTCCAGGGGAATTGGAAAGAGAATAGGGCAGCTGGGATCACCAATCGCTGACCTTGCCTATAGTCTAGCTCAGCAGAGGAGACCTTCCCTCCCGCATACTTAACAGAGCTAGCTCCAGGACAACCCCAAGGAAAACTAGAAAGAATTCATCTGCTTCTCACACCAGGCAGCTCAGACAAGGTAAACTGCAGCATTTTAGCTTCTAACTGAAAGAACCAGAGGAAACCATACACAGAGCCTCAAGTTCAACGCACACGAACGGTGACAGGGGGCCCCTTTTGCCCTAGAAGCAGAGACCTACTTTAAAAGCCAGGAAAAGGATGTTCATTATTGTTATGAGTAAGAAGAAAAGAAAAGACCATAAAATCTTTCTATGGGAACAAGGACCAAAATGTAAATGCTAAAGAGGTCAGGATTGAGAATGTATTCTCATCTAAAACTTCAGAAGGGAATATGAACTGGTAGCAGGAACAAAGAGCACTCTTGGAGGAGCTGAAGAAGGATTTTAAAAGCCAAATGAAAGAAACAGAAGAAAAAATGGCCAATGATTTTAAAAATATGAAAAAAAAATTTCACTGAAGAGAACAGCTCCTTGAAAAGGACAATTGGACAAATGGAAGAGTAAGTACAAAAAGTAACTAAAGAAAATAATTCCTTAAAAGGAACAATTAGAGAGATGGAAAAGGAGATGCAAAAGCTAACTGAAGAAAACAATCTATTAAAAATTAGAATTGGGCAAGTAGAAGCTAATAACTCTACGAGACATCAAGTAACAGTCCAACAGAGCCTAAAGTATGAAAAGATAGAAGAAAATGGAAAATGTCTAATTGGAGAAAGAAGTGATCTAGAAAATAGATCTAGGAGAGAAAAATCTAAGGATTATTAGTCTACTAGAAATCCATCATTAAAAAAACAACCCAGACAGTATCTTCCAAGAAATCATCAAGGAAAACTGCCCAGAAGTCTTAGATCCAGAAGGTGAAACAGTCATTGAAAGAATCCACCGTTCACCTCCTGACAAGGGATCCCAAATGAAAAATGTCAAGGAATATCTTTGCCAAATTCCGTATCTATCAAGTGAAAGAGAAAATATTACTGGCAGCCAGAAAGAAACCATTCAAATATTGATGAGCTATAGTCAGGACCACACAGGAACTTGCAGCTTCTAAATTAAAAAATAGAAGGAATTGGAATATGATATTCTGAAAAGCAAAGGAGTTAGGATTCCAATCAAGCATTAATTCCCAGGAAAATTGAGCATATTATTTCAGGCAAGGAGCTGGACATTCAAAGAAATAAAGGATATCTACACCTTTCTGATGAAAAGTCCAGAGTTCAGTAAAAAATTTGATCTTCAAAGAGAGGCATAAAAAGGCAAACAGGGAAAAAAAAAGAAAAAAATTCTTGTTATGCAACATGGGCATACTATTTGCATCTCCATAAGGGAAGATGATACTTGTTAATCTTGAGATTTGTATATTTATTATGTTATATAAAAGGGATATACATAGATAGAGGGATTGGGTATAAAGTAAATGATGTGATGATAAAAAATGTGATTTAAGGGTGCAAAGGAACTGTTAATGGAAAAAGGAGGAGGCAGAAAAATGGAAAATTACATCACAGAAAGAGGTACAAAATTATATTACAGTAGAGGGAAAGAGGGGAGGGAGATGAGAATTGTTGGATATTTATCCTCATCTGATATGATTCAAGGAGGAAACAACCAACTCAGTTAAATATAGAAATCTAACTATCTCTATTGAGAGTAAGGAAGGGAAAGGGGAAAGAAAAGGGAGGGGAGGATAAAAGGAAGGGAAGAAGCAATAAAGGTAAAGGGGATTAAAAGAGAGGAGAGGCTGAAAGAAGGAAGGGAAGAATGAGGGAAGTGATGGTCAAAAATTAAAATCCTACTGTGGAGGGGAAGGGAGAACTAAAAGCACAAATAGAGGGAAAGAGGGTGGAGGGAAGGACACAGATAGCAATCATAACTGTGAATGTGAATAGGATGAACTCTCTCATAAAGCAGAGGTGGATACCAGAATGGATTAAAACCGTAATGCAACAATATGTTGTTTACAAGAAACACATTTGAATAGGGGGACGCACACAGGGTAAGTTTAAAAAGCTGGAGCAAAATATATTGTGCTTCATCTGATGTAAAAAAATTCAAAAAAAAACCAAACCAGGAATAGTGATCCTAATCTCAGACAAAGTAAAAGCAGAAATAGATCTAATCAAAAGAGAAAGGGATGGAAACTAAATCCTGCTAAAAGGCATTGCAGACAAGGAAGGAATTTCATTACTAAACATATATGCTCAAAGTGTTATACATCCAGATTCTTAGAGGAGAAGTTAAGGGACTTACTGGAAGAAATAGACAGCAAAACTATACCAGTGGGGGACCTCAACCTCCCCCTCTCTGAACTTGATAAATCTAACCTCAAAATAAATAAGAAAGAAGTTAAGGAGGTAAATAAAACTTTGGATAAGGTAGATATGGTAGATCCTGGGAGAAAATTGAATGGGGATAGAAAGGAACATATCTTTTTCTTAGCAGTTCATGGCACATATGCAAAAATTGACCATGTCCTAGTCCATAAAAACCTCACAGTCCAGTTCAGAAAGGCAGAGGTAGTCAATACATCCTTCTCAGATCATAATGCATTAAAAATTATATGTAATAAAGGATGACGGAATTACAAACCAAAAATTAGTTGGAAACTATATAATATAACCCTAAAGAATGAGTGGGTTAAACAACAAATCATAGAAACAATCAACAGTTCATTCAAGAGAATGCCAATAATGAGACAACCTAGCAAATCATATCAGATACTGCAAAAGAAGTTCTTAGGGGAAATTTTATATTTTTGAATGCCTACATGAATAAAATAGAGAGAGGAAACCAATGAATTGGGCATGCAGCTGAAAAAGCTCAAAGAAGAGTAATTTGAACATCCCTAGTAAATACCATATTATAAATATTGAAAACTAAAGGAGAGGTTAATAAAACTGAAATTAGGAAAACTATTGAACTAATAAATCAAACTAACAGTTGGTTTAAAAAAAACACAATCAATTTGATTAAATTAATCAATTTGATTAAAATAAAGAAAGAAGAGAACCAAAATACCAGTATCAAAAATGAAAAGGGTGTACTCACCTCCCATGAGGAGGAAATTAAAATAATAGTTAGAAATTATTTTGTCCAACTGTATGCTCATAATTTCGACAATATAAATGAAATGAGTGATTTGCCCAGATTAACAGAAGTGGAAACTGAGTACTTAAAAATCTCCATTTCAGAAAAAAAATTGAACAAGCCTTCAATGATATCCCCAGGAAAAAATCTCCAGGGCTGTATTGATTTAAAAGTGAATTCTATCAAACATTTAAAGAACAGTTAGTTCCAATAGTATAGAGATTATTTGGGAAAATAAGGGAAAAATGAGGGGGCGGAGCCAAGAGGGAGGCGGAGCCAAGATGGCGGAGTAGAAAGACTCACAGCCTTTTGCTAGTTCCAAACCCACAGCCCATGGATTTCCTGTAAAAAGAACTCCTGACAAATTCTGGAACAGTGGAAGCTGCGCAGAAACACAGTGAAGGAGATTTCCGTGCAGAGAGCCCTGAAAAACAGACCCCAGGGGTCCATTGAGCCCCAGGCGGAAGTGGAGCCCTCCCCTCCCCCTGCCCTGGCCACACGGCACTGAGAGGAGCAAGCAGACCCAAGCAGGCTTCAGGGACCGTAATCACTGGAGGCCGCGAAGGTCCCTCCACCCACAGACTCACAGGTCAGTGAGAGAGACTGGCTGAGAGGGGACAGGGGTATCTCCGGGACTCGGCCCCCCTCGGGAGGCTGCCGCTGCGGCAGAGGCTGATGCAGCTTGGCCAGAGGCAGAGGCAGCTTTGGTCAGAGACTCCCAGAGTAGGCAGGAGCTCCACCACAGCTCCATTACAAAAGGTCTCTGCATAAACGCCCTGAGGGAACTGAGCCTGAGAGGCGGCCCTGCCCCCACCTGAACACCAGCAGATAAGCTCCCATTGAAGAGCAATCAGGCCTGACACCAAAAGCCCTGAGGCAGAGGAGCAGCACTTGAATCCCAGACCCCAAGCACTAGCTGGTCCAACTTAGACTGGGGTGGAGAGGACTCTCAGAAGTCAAGTAACTGGCTGGGAAAATGCCCAGAAAAGGGAAAAAAACTAAGACCATAGAGGTGACCAGATGATTGCGCCATTCCTCTCTGACGACGAAGAGATCTGCTTACCATCAGGTAAAGACATAGGAGTCAAAGCCTCTGTATCTCAAATATCTGAAATAGATACCCCATGGGCTCAGGCCATGGAGGAGCTCAAAAAGGATTTTGAAAATCAAGTTAGACAGGTGGAGGAAAAACTGGGAAGAGAAATGAGAGAGATGCAAGAAAAGCATGAAAAGCAGGTCAATACCTTAATAAAGGAGGCCCAAAAAAATGCTGAAGAA
>JAQQSK010013676.1:0-11403 GCA_028658325.1 Potorous gilbertii
TTTTTTTCTAATTCACAATTTTAGGATCCAACGATCTCTCTCAGACAGAAACCTAGAATTAAACAAAATGGTTCAAACTGTGTACAATATAAAGAGTTCAGATTTGGACCCAGAATAATGTTAGTTTAATTCTTATCTCTGTCACTTACAACCTGAGTGACCTGGGACACAGATTCACTTGTTTCAGACTTGGTTTTCTCATCTATATAAAGAAGTACTTGAATTAGAGGAACTCTGAGGTGTCTCCCACCAATAAATCTAAATTAGAGCAACTAGGAGGTACAGTCAATAGAGTGCTGGACTTATTATTCAAAATCAGGAATCCTGAGTGCATCTGCAGTCTCAGTCACTTACCAGCCATGTGATTCTGTGCATGTCACTTGATCTTTGTCTGCCTTAGTTTCTTTATCTTTGAAATGTTGATACTAACAGCACCCACTTCCCAAAAGAGGTTTCTTGGGATCCTGTGTGATCATATTTGTAAGACACTAATTAACTGTCATATATGAGTGCAGGTGATATGTTCATTGAACAATCAAATCATAGTTTCAAATGAGGACAAAGACAACGGGAGTATATCTCCTACAAAAGAAAACCCTTACTGTGTACATATTGGCTAAAAAAGAAAGAAAAGGAAACTCTTGGTAATATGATGCATCTTTCAAAAAAACTAATTAAACTAAGTAACTGTCTGGCTAGTCACATCTATTTTCTCATTGATAAAAAGCCACCGCTATATGTGTCCCAAGTATTTCTTTGTCCTAGTTTTTTGGTTCATAAATATATAATTTAATAAGAGAACTTGATTATCTTTTGTTCAGCTTTTAGATTGCACCATAGGTATGGATAAAAAAAAAGAGAAAGAAAAGAAAAGAAAGGTTAGTGTCATTCTCATAGGGCTTGGGAAAGCAGAGACTGTAATGAAATGTGCAGTCATGCCCCAATTTCCGTTCTCCCATGCTGAAGTCAGCACATAATAGCTCATACAGGAGAGAATGCTGAGATGCCAACCTGTCAAAGACTAAATCAGGGATTATCTCTGTGACGCTTCCATTTCTTTGAACAAGGTTCCCTTTGGTGGCTTTCGAAGCAGATGCTTTGCTGCCTATTCCCCGATATATAGGTCTGTCTGTCTCTTTCCCTCTGAAGACACATACACTGCCAAGTGCTTGGAAGATTTGAGCATCACAACTCTCTGTTCTTGCATATACTTTTCATCAGTTCCTTCCTACCATTAAAAATTCACTGGCTGTTTTCTTCCTGGTCTCTTTTTAAACTGCCACCAAGAATTCTGAATTAAGAAACCACAAATGCCCCTTTTTGTCTACGAATATTGGAAACTGCAATTTTGCAGTGTTGATCACTACAGAGAAGTCTGCTGATGCATGCTGTGACTTAGTACCTGTTGTCAGGAGCACCTCTTTTGGAAAGAAGATTTTCTTAAAAATAGAGAAAAAGAAAGAAACACAGAGACAGGTAGAAACATAGAGAGAAACAGAAACAGAGATACAGAAATGGAAAGATAAACATACAAGAGAGAAACAGATGGAGAAAGAATCACCAGATTAACTGAAGTTTAAAGTATGATCCTATTACTCTATTTAATAGACCAACTCAATTATCTTAAAGGAAACTTTTTTTATCATAGTATTTTTAGTATTGTGATACATTTTGAGGGTGGAAAAATATTTTTCTCATGGAAGGAAAATGGCTTCCTTTTTTGTATTTCAAACAAATAAATTTCTTCAGGTTATATTTCCCCTTTAAAAATCTAATAAGTTCCAAAAGGATTTCTTGAAATTATTTTATAATGGATACTTTCCCTGCTCTATGAAAATTTTTATTCATATGTGTTTCAGGGTAAAATAGTAACTAACTTTGATATGTGAACTTAACATTTTTTGTGATAAAATGGACACATCCCTATGTGATAAAAAATTTCTAATTCCTTCTTACTTTTCAATTAATAGCTTCAAAGATTTCTGGGGGGAAAAGCATCCTATTAATTCCAAATAATTTTTAAGTCATTGCCTTCTATTTATCCTTAACATCTACACTATCAGTTTATATGTTGTATTTTCATATGCTGATATATCCACACACATCACACACATATATAGACACATATATACACATATGTACATAAATATATACACCGTCACGCACATGTATATATATATACATATATATATAAATGTGTTATATATACACATACATACACAGATATATATGTATGTATGTATGCTGTAGGACCTATATTGGTGACATACATGTGGTGAACCTTGGGCATGGAACTCATTCCAAGAATTCAGGCCCTCAATTCTTTCATAATTGGAAAGTCTTAGAAAGGAGAGAGATGAACTGAAAAGTTAAATGACTTATCCATGACTACAGAGCTACTTGCACGTGAGGAAGGACTTCAATACACTACTTCATAAATTTATTAAGACTAGACTAGAATTCATTCAACTATGCAGCACATTCTCTCCATGTCTATTTTGCATTCTTTAATTGTTTTGTGTGTAAATTTTATCTTACCTATTTAGTTGCAACTAATTGTAGGGTGAAGACTTCTTCAATAAATTTTGTTTACTTCTAGATTTAGGATATGACTTGACTCTGTACAGAATGGGAGCTTAATAAATGGATACTGGCTGAATAATTAAGGTGTAACTTTAGAGAAGAATTTCTGAAATGAATTTGGCCACACTACCTTTTTAGAATTGAAATGAATCGATAGACCCTAGAAAAGAAAAATCAGGGTATATGGAAGACACAAGAATAAGGAAGAATAGAAAATATTTTTTGGGAAAAAGTAGACTTAAGTCTTATTTTATGTAGAAAATTATTCTGTATAATAAATATTTTATAATTGCAAAATATTTTAAATTAATAAATTCATATTTAAAAGGTAACGGTTGTTCGATTTTGTTAGTGTGAGTGATCTCCTAGTTTAAAAACTGAAACAGATTGCAACCCATCTATGACTTAGCAGGAATTCTAAGGAAAGGATTGATATACATGGTAAAATACCTAATTTGGTATTTAACTTGATTGGGTTCAAATTCTAAGTCAGGACCTTTTTTATTTCAACCTGTAAGATCTCGGGAAGTCTTTTCCCTTCTCTGGTCCTCGGTTTCTTTGTCTATAAAATGAGGAGGTTATGCTAGGCTCCTTATCTATGAATCTCAATCTATGAATATGAATATGACCTAGTCATTATGTGACTTGCCCACCATAGTGACACAGCTCAATGACTGTTGAATTTTAACCCAATAGTGAATCTATTACATTGCTTATTTTTTATATTTAATTTCATGGATAAATATCCTACTATTGCCCTATTAAAATATTAGGTAAATATTTAGGGACCCACCTAAAATAGCATGGGAAATGTTGTCTTATGAAGCAAGATACATTCTATGTTTAACTTGCATAGGTGTTTTCTGTTCCCCTTGTTACCTTGTACCTTTTCAGAAAAATGTTCACTTAGTCTTAGACAGAAATATCAGTAACCACTTTGCATTATAAACCAAAAATAAATGATTTTCTAATCTGGTCAACTAAGATGGAATGGACCAGTTCCGTCATGGTCTAAGGTTGTTGACATAAGCTTGAGTTTGGTAAATGTGTTACATATCTTTTAGTTTTACCACAGTAATCCCTGAAATTTTCATATCAACTTCATATATACTCACCTTAATAAAGAAGGAAAATACTCTTCAATATTCAAATATTTGTAACTTCTGGTCACAATGACCAATTTCATGCCTTACCCATTAATTTTGGTTTCCTATTATAAATCCTCATGGCATTAAGAAAGCTTAAACCTCTCCTTAAAGATAATACCCACAATCACCTACAAATACTAAATCTTCTTTGCAACACTATACTATATTAAACTATCTTTTTTCTTTTTAACTGTGAAACAATATATTTCTATTTTATTATGAAACAATACATTTCACAGTGCTACACATACGGTAGATACACAATAAATTATTGCTTAAAAATAAATATACAAGTAGAGAAAGATAAATATTCAGTTGTCTAGGCATCCACTAATGAAACTTTATTAATTTCCTGATCATATGATTGATTTAAATCTAATGACCGCATTTTACTAAAAAAGTCCATAATTATATAATTAAAAGAATATTTTATTATATGCGCTGTACATAACTGACATCAGGAGTTAACACCACATTTTTTTCAGGTGCCAAAGCAGGTATACAATATTGTGTGATAAAAGACCTAAAAATTCATGTTATTTTTCTATTTGATTTGACCTAGATCTTTTCTTAAGCACCTCAGACTCTTGACAGCAGCATAGAATGGAATGGACCACGAAATTTTCAATATAAAACTCATGGTTGAGTGAAGCTAGATAGCATTTTTGTGAAATGTTGGCTTATTTTTCTTGAGTTGAGTGATAAATGACAAATTAATACAGAGTGTATGTAGGCTCCTTAACAACTATCTATATAGCAATAGATAGCTTATTCTTCCTATATAAACATGAATATTAACCTACATAATATGTACTAAATAGCACAATCAATGAGGCTATAAAACTTCACCTTTGGAGTTATCTCAATGCACTTGTTTCTGCAATAGTCAGAAAAATAAAAAATAAGTTGACAGTTTAAATATGGAAATGTTTTCATGCAAACTACACCAACAGAAGTCCACACAGACCCATACACATAGAGTTAGGAAGCATACATCTGTGTCCAATATGTCAACCTATTTCTTGTTCTGGTGGCTAATGGAAAAGAATTTAATAAAATTTATAATTAATAAAAATCCTTGTAATTGTGTCATCTTATTTGGCCATTAAATCTTGAAGAAACTGCCTTTAGGTAAGAAGTATTTGACTCTTTTATTTTTTAAAAGTGATGATTTGGTTGCCAATCATTTTTATTCATGCCTTTAAAAAGTACAAATATTCCCTAATGTTTATAAATGCAGCTGGTCATTCATAGAAAAGCCAGAGAAAATACTGTATTTGGAAATTCTTACCAGAAGCTTAACCAAGAATAGTTCTATAATTATGTCATTGTAAGAACATAGCTGGTTATTGAAAACCAAAAAAAATTTACTGCTTATCCTTCCATCTGTTCTCATTTTTCATGACCATTACTACATTGGATAGTGAAACTTTCTAAATAATTTCTGCAATAGTCCAAGTAATCAGTCAGTCATCTCTTATATACGGATATAATATGAACTGCTTAATTTTAACAAATGACAACCATAGTCATTGACACTTCTCCATTATAAACCACTATCACCTCAAAATTGCACAAAATTACACCAAACCAAGTCTCATATTTACTATTTATTTCATGTGCCATATATTGAAATCAGTGTGTTTATGAAAAGTACCTGCCAGTGTGAACACTGTCAGTTAATTAGCAAAATCCAATGACCAATATGCTAAAAATAGAATAATAGATATATCTAAAGTCTAATGCCTGCCGCAGAAATTATATTTAATTACCTCTGTATTTTGATCATATACAACAACGTCTTTAAAAATAGATGTGAACTCAGAAAGAGAGTTTATTTTTGGTGGTGATTAACAAATAAGGAAAAGAACGACTGACAAATGGCCTATAACATTAATTACAATTAATGATGACTGAGACATACTTGTTACACAAGAATATGGAGTTTGAGAGATCCAAATTATCAAAGTTATGTGTACCTTCTGAGGCTGAATTAAAAAACAATCTGACCCTTACATGAATCTCCTGAAGGTGTGGGCCACTACTCATTTTAGCAGAGTTGCTTACACTTTGGAACCTGGAAGAAGTATTTCACAGCATAAATTAGCTATGTTCCCTTAAAAAGTAAATTTCTTCATCATATACTCAGAAATGGGCTTTCTCCTTATTTGGATTCTATCAACTCTTTCCTGAAGTGAGAAGATTTCCTAGTGGTTATGAAAATAAAGTTAAATTAAGTCCCAATGAGTAGAATGTCATGGTATGAAAAGGTGGAACAAATTCATATTGTATTTTTCTTTGTTCATTTCAGATGGAAACACAGGGAAGAAGAGGTGAGGAGGGCAGAGAGTTTTTGCTCTACTGGGTTTTATGTAGCTATGCAAGTCAGAAACACTTTAAGAACTATGATTCCAATGACTAATATGACCAAGATAAAAAATACTCAAACTGATGGTCTAAAACGTGTGGTAAACTCAAGTCTGATTCAAGGAAAGAATTAAGTCACTCAAACCTGACTAATGTAGAAATGTTGTTGTTGGATTGTTCATGCCAACTTTTTGTGACCCCATAGACCACCACAGTACACTCATCCCTTCTAGCTTTTATTATCTCTTGAAGTCTATCTAAGTTCATGTTCAGTTTCCATGACTACCCAGCAAATAATCCCCCAGCTACTTGGGCAGATTCCCAGATACTCCCACTGGGCTTCCCCATACTTCATTCTCTTTTCCCTTCCCTTCAATTGATACAAACCACACTGATTTAGGATCCTTATCCTTTGCCTTCCATAACCCAACCAAGCATACTTAGGTTCAAAGGAAAAAAAGAAAGTAACTTGTTCTAACTCACAATGGTATGAAAAGAACCTGTGTATATGAAGGCAAATCATTTATTTAAGGAGAAGGGGAGAGAGAGAGGAGAGAGACAGAGAGAGAGAGACACAGAGACAGAGAGAGAGACAGAGAGAGAGGAAGAGAGAGAGAAAGGGAAAAAGAGAAAGAGAGAGAGAGAGCTATACTTATTAGAAGATGGTCTAGAGTGCTACATTTAATATGTTGTTGTCAGAAAAAAAGAACCTAAGTAGTTAATATGTACATGAACCAGTCCCAAATGCTGAATCGTATGTATTATACAGTTTCTTCTGTAATGTGGAATTTGCAGTCAAGTCCAATAGTTTCCATTCCTCCCACAATCACCCACACCCACCAAAAGACAGGTGCAGGGAGGAGGAAGCCATCTGGGGATTTTCGGGTGTTGAGAAGACTCATCCCTTATTTAACCATTTGTTGTTTACCTTGCCTTTATTTCAAATAAATTACTTTTCTTTTGAAATTGCATATCTTCTGGTTGGCCAGTCTGCCAAATAAAGCTTAACTGGAGGCAATTAATGTGTTCATGAGTCTTTTGCTTAGTATAGAATTAAAAAGGAGTGAGGAGAGCAGAAGGAAGAGGAAAACAAGGAAGATTCCTTGATTATTTTATCAATTTCCATTGTAATTAGAAGAAAGCAAGTAAAAGTATCTCAGAATAACTCAAAAGGATATCCTTCTTAAATAGAAAAGTGGAGGTGATACTACTTTTTCCAACTTTCTTATTTCTCTTAAGGGCATCAATATCCTTTCAGTAACCCAGGTCACCATCTTAAAAGTCCTCACTCTACTTTCTACCACTATATCATTTCTTGCTTCTCTCTGCTCACATGTCCAAATTATGATTCAGATTGTTACCGTCTTTCACCTTTATTATTGTAAAAACCTCCTAAATGGCCTTATTGCCTCTCATCTCCAATCCATGCTCCACACAGCTGGCAAAATAATTTTCCTCAGATCCAATCAAGTCACTAAATAAACTCCAGTGATTCATATTACTCCTGAAGTGAAATACAAATTTCTCTATTTACATTTAAAATCCTTCATAACCTGACTCCACTGCTGCTTTTTAAAATCTTTTATACAGTATATTGATTCACATTGTCTATAATCTAACTAAACTAATTTTCTTACTGTTTTTCACAAATGATGCTTAACTTCCTTTCTCTGAGACTTTAAACTAGCTTATCCTCAAGCTAAGTGTGTTCCCTACTCACCTCAATTGCTTAAAATTAATCCCTTCTTTACTTAAAAGGTCACCATAAGCATCTCTTTCTATAGGAAACCATTCCTTATCCTCACAGCTGAGAATTTCTTTCCTCCAAAATTGTCTTGCATATTTTTGTATATATTTTGCATATACTTATACATGCACATGTTGTCTCCCCTCATAGAATGTAACCTGCTTGATGGTAAAATTTTCCTAGTTTGACATTTTAACTCAACATATTAACTAGTCACATGATAAGTACTTGGTGTTTGATTGACTTCATTCTCTCTGTTAGTTAAAGGAAGGACTCTGTCTCACAGTAAACAGGTGCTATAACTAGAAAATTAAATAGACAAAAATGCTTAGGGGGCTTGAAAAAAGGAAATAACAGGCAGACTACAAGACCAAAGAAAAATTCATTGGTATTTATATGGGCAGGTAGCTCAGACTTCAATAATTCCTCCTACCCTGCATAGTTCTTGGTCATTCTGATCTTACACCTGGTAAGTCTTTTCCCCATCCTTACCTCTGAGGCTTCTACCTCAGACAACGTGGTCTATCTACCACCAGCAGCTAGGATTGGGAGGATTCCTGACTTTTCCAGAATCCGGACTGGTTGGGGATGAGATGAATTCTTGACATCTGAGGATGCAACTCTGAATCTTTCTTTCCCATGAAAAAATGTTATAACTGGTATATTATCATTCCTACTATGTGATATTTCAGATTCAATATGAGTTAAATAGGCTTCTGTGGCTCAGCCTGGGGATAAAGTCTCAAAGGGTAATATTAATTTTGGGGGTAAAATGAATTTTGATATCCAAATAAAAAAATTTATGACTGATCCTTTCAGAATATAACTCAATTATCACTGGAGATAGTATGTGTAAGCTGGAGCTTCTGCACTTGGGTCCTGTGATCTTTTAAGTTTCTTTTGATTATTTTGCTTCAAATGAGATTTTTTAAAAAGTCTTATTAATTATTTTATATCATTCATTTCTAAAAATAGTCATCTTCCTCCCTGTAACTTGCAGTTGAACCCTAGAATGTATCAAAGAAGAATAATGAAGAAAAACAAGGATTACATGGAAAACATCTAACCATGCCCACGACATTCTTCTCCAATAGCCCCCTGCTTCCCTGCCAAGTGGATTGAGCTATATTTCATCTCTCTTATACTGTGCAATTACTGTATTTTTCAGTATTGAGGTAAGCTTCCTCTAAGGGATCTTTTCAATTACTCTGTGGAGCCATATGTACTGTTCTTATATCCCTTATTTTAATCTGTATCACATTATACAAATTGTACAAAATTTATGTGAAGGATTATGTGGTAACTTGTTATCTAATCAGGAGAGAGAAGGCCCAGGTAAATATTACTATATGTGTCAGGGTTGAAATTTCAATCTGGCCTTCCTAACTTCCAGATCAGCTCTCTGTTAACTACTCCATTCTCTCCTTTCTCCTTTAAGTTCTTCATTAAATGTTAAATTCATTCAGGTATGATTTTAATATATAATATATTTCATACAGAATACATAGAAGTATGCTATTGATAACTTGACAATAACAGAGCACATGACAAATTTGGCAATATCAAAGTGATACTTTTGCATTCAACTAACTTTATTCAAAAGAAATTATATGACAAGCTCTATTATATAATCATTTACAAGGAAACAAGAAGCAGTAACGAGATAAAAGAAGCTACAATTTGGACGATAGTATGCAGGAACAGTTAACTGCTGACTGTGTTCTTCTACGTGATATTGGTTAAATGGTTTTCCAGCTCAGCTTCAGTTTTCTCATTTCTGGATATGGGGGTTGGCTTGAACTCTGTCTAACGTCTTTTTCAAATCTAATTCCAATGATTCCTTACTACACATCTAGAAATATTTCTGATAATATATGTACAGGAAATTAAATCTACATATGACTACTTCAAACAAAAGAGCTAGCCACACGATAATAAGCTGTATTATAATGGTTACAATATATTTATGGTTTTAAAGTTTTTATAATGTCTTTTGTGAAAATGCACATGGATTGCTTTTAAGATATGTCATACTCATTTTATGGAGGATGTTGTAATACCTCATTTGAAAGCTCCAAATAACTTTTTCTTAAAGGTGCTGTTATAAAGTATAGAATAAATGATATAGCTTGGGAAATTACCATTACTACATATATTTGCATAATATACTACAATAGCTCTAAGGACTCGTTACAATTAATTGTAACAATTCTTATGCAGATTTCAATTTCCCATACAATTATTTGTTTTAATTAATCATTGCATGTTATATCCTGGGTAAAATAAATTATTTTCTATAGACTTTGCCTTGAAACAAGCTATAGTAACTAGCAAAGCAGTTTAGCTCCTTCAACTTTCTAGGACTCATAAAATGTATCCCATAAGATGGCCATGTGACATTATAGCTTTATATTAAGTGACATTCACATCTATGATACACTGTTATTTGACTCCAATTATCCATTTGTATTGTTTATAAGATAAATTTAATATAATCTCCTTAAATGAATTATTTTAACTCAATTTAAAAAAATTATAGCTCACTATCACTTACAAGATCAACTACGAAATCTTGAATTTACCATTTAAACACCTTAATAGTCCAGTGTTTTCTTACTTCTCCACTGTTCTTACAACTCAACTTCTTTAGATACTATATCTCCAGTCATGTTCTTTCTCCCTCACAACACACTCTTGTGCCTGCTTTAGCCACTGTCCTTCAGTTCTGAGATGCCCTTCCTCTCCACTTCCATCTCTCAGCTTCCCTACATTGTTACAAGAGTCAGCTCAAACCATACATTCATCAGGAGGCATTTTTTTTGTCCATTCACGGCTAGCACCTTTTCTCTATGATTCCCTTCCATTTAAAATGTATAGCTTCTATGTACTTTTTTTCCCTATGTAGGCTCCATTATTAAAATGTGAGTCTTATGAGGGCAAGGACCATATTTTTGTCTTTCTTTGTATTCCCAGAGCTTAGTACAGTGTTGTCATATGTAAGTACTTAAGATATATCTGTTCATTTATTGCTTGATCTCTAATTGATCTAGATAATATTCTAGGTTTGCCAGTAACATACAAGTTGTGAATTTGTACCATTATAAGGAAGTTTCATGTGAAAGATTCCAAAAATTCAGAACAAAGAAAAAATAATAAATTGGAAGAAATAAAGACATTCTTAAATATTTAAGAAAATGAATGCAATTCTCATATTTTACTTGTTTTTGGTCCCACACTTCTCTATTACTAGCTCCCATGAATATTCATGCCCACTGGGCTTAACCTTCCTAAGAAGCCTGTAGGATTAATTGGAAAGTGACCCAGATACATGTGGAGGAAGCAACCACATTCCAATATTCTTATGGACTCTGACATGATGCTAATCTACCTGAATTGATTTTACAGTTACTCTTTCCCCTGGCCATATTTCTGAAGCCATGTATCAAATGTAGCATATGTCCTATGCTGAGTTGGTAGGGTATTAGTGATCAGGTCCTAAATTAATGTTCTATATGCAGTCTCCTCTTCTTTTCACTATGGGATAACCCAATAGATGGA
>JAQQSK010013677.1:0-11402 GCA_028658325.1 Potorous gilbertii
AGGGCAGATTGGTGATAGGGGAAATTAGAATGCTCAGTGTACTGGGGTGAGGGGAGGGGACAAATGCGGAGAAAATTTTGGAACCCAAAATTTTGTGAAAATGAATGTAAAAAGTTAAATAAATAAATTTATATTTTAAAAAATGCCAGGTTGGACAAATCAAAAGCTAGAATTAAGGTTCCCAGAAGAAATATCAACAGTCTCAGGCAAATGATACCACTCTAATGGCAGAAAGTGAAGGATTAAGAAGCCTCTTGATGAGAGTGAAAGAGAAGAGTATAAAAGTTGGCTTAAAGCATAACATTTAAAAAGCTAAGATCATGGCTACTGGTCCTATCATTTCTTGGCAAAGAGGAGAAGAAATGGAAACAGCATCAGATTTTACATTCTTGGACTCAAAGATCACTGCAGATGGCAACAGCAGCCCCCAAATTAAAAGACACTTGCTCCTTGGAAGCAAAGCTATGGCAAATCTGGATAGTGTACTAAAGAGCAAAAATAACACCTTTCCGACAAAGGCCCTTAGAATCAAAGCTATAGCTTTCCGGTAGTAATGTATGGTATATGAGTGGGACTATAAAGCAAAGCGGAGCACCACAGAATTCAGGCTTTCAAATTGTGATGCTGGAGAAGACTTTTGAGAGTCTTTTGGACAGCAAGGAGATCAAATCAGTAAATACTTAAATTAATTTAGATTATTTCACTGAAGGGACAAATATTGAATATGAAATATTTTGACCATATAATGTGACAAGAATTCACTGGAAAAGACTCTAAAGTTAGGAAAGATTGAAGGTAAGAAGAGAAGGGGAAAGCAGAGAATGAGATGGACAGATATTGTCATGGAAGCAATGAACATAAACCTGGACAGACTTTGGGAAACAGTAGAGCACAGGAGAGTGCTGTGGTCCAGGGGGGTCACAAAGAGTCAGATGTGACCGAACAAGAACAAACACAAGGTGTCAGGAAGTGTGTTGAATGTTTCAGTAGAGTGAGAAACTGAGAATAACACCAAGATTATAAGCATGAAACACTGGAATGATAGTAGTTCCTTTGACAGAATTAGAGACATTCAGAAGCAGAGGTGGGCGTTTAAGGGAGAAATTAATTTTAGTTTCATATATATCAAGTTTAAAACATCTCCAAGACAGCCTCTTTGAAAAAAAATGTCCTACAGGTAACTGGTAATACAGAACTGAAGCTCAGGGGAGATAAAAGGGGTAGATATACATATCTGAGAGTCTGGGATCTTAAAGATGTTAGTTAAACATAAGCAAATTGAAGAATTTACCAAGAGAAAATACTGAGGACGAAGAAGAGGCCTAGGACCAAGTCTTGGAGAACATCCATGGTTAGGTGGTGTGCCAGGGAAAATCTTGTTTGTGGAATTGCCAGAAGGGTCAGTATCCTTGGATTGAAGAGCATGTGTTAGGGAGTAAAATAGGTGCGGGTTAGGTTATGAAGGGTTTTGAATGTCAAATGAATTTTCTGTTTGGTCCAGATCGAGAGCCACCGCTGTAGGGGGGAAATGTGATTAGACCTGAATTTTATAAAAAATCACTTTGGTGATGAAAACATGATTTGTGAGTGTTATTTCTTTAGAATTGATAAAATATGAAAATATCCTCAAGAATTTCCCCAGTTTTTTCCTTACCAACCTCTGTCTCAAAGAACGATGTAAAGAATCAGGGAAATATAGCATCCATGTGACAGACTTGATTTTCTGCTGCTAATTAATATACTTGCCTATTGTTTAATTCCTTTCATCTCCTGGCACTATGGGCCTATGTTACCTCTTTTGTTGACTTCACATGACTTAATTCAAAAGTATAGATTTATATAGACACATCATCCTACAAAAGCCTAAGAATTTAACTTTTTCTCTTTCATTGGTCCCAACATTATTATTGGGACCAAATTATCTAGGTGCTGGTGTCTGGGAAGCAATTCTCTTTTTTTCTCTTTTTGTTATATCACCAGTCTAAGACAACAAGGTTACTATTTGAGGTTTCCTGTCAGAAATATAAGAATATTCCACTGAACGTAGAAATCTCATCTTTTAGTGGCTGATTAAAAAAAGACTTTAGGGCAAGAATACATTCATGGCTATGATGGTTTGACAATTTACTAATTTTAAAAGTTAATTCTTAAACAAAGTTGAAAAAAATCCCCACAAGGGTGACTCTGTTCTCTGGAAAGTGGAGGCACTAAAGAGCATATATGAAAAGTTGCAGGTGAATAATGCATCCCTCTTATTCATTCATGTTATCATTTATTCAGTTGCTTAGTTTTGCTTATTGAGGGCATTGTAGGCCCCAATTCCTCCCTAAGTGTTCCTGCTTAGTTGACATTCTTGAGCATTTTTTACCACTTTTACATAATCCAGAGTGCCCACCCAACATGACATAAAGAAAAATGCTCTGCAAGATGCTGAAACTGTCAGGGTTTAGAGATCAATAAGTAATTTACATAGGAAAAGGTCTAAACCAAAAGCAAGGGACTCTTTCTGTTTTCTTATCCAAGAGCCCTGCCACAGCAGGAGGAAAGTCATTTGTGGGTCACTTAAGTAAAAGGCAAGTTATTCATTTTTTTTTAAAGAATTATGTGGAGAACACATGAAATTTCACTCCACAAAAAGATAATGTAAATCTCAGGTTCAATATAACCTGGAAGGAGTAAAAGAGAGAGAGAAAAGATGGAAAAGTCACCATAAAAAAAGGCACTGAGACACAAGGCATAATGAAAGATGCAAAGAGAGCTGCAGAAAGTCAGAGACAAATGAGGCTCATGGGACAGGCGTTCAGAGAAGAGTCACCACATCTTGTGGCCTCTCAAGTAATAGCCTCAGTAGATCTTCAGAGAAATCTGTTCTAGTTTTGCAGTACAGGCATGGATAGAATTTTCATAAGATCTGAGAGAATACTGTAGAACTGAAAGAGTCCTTAGAAATGTTCAGACTTGGGAGCAGAGCCAAGAAGGCAGAGTAGAAAGACACACCTACTCTAGCTCTCTCCTCACATTCTATAAAATACCTGCAAAAAATGACCCTAAACAAATTCTGGAGCAGCAGAAGCCACAAAACAACGGAGTGAAAGAGATTTTCAGCTGAAGACATCCTGGAAGGCTGACGGGAAAAGTCTATCACACCAGGTGTGGAGCAGAGTGCAGCCCAGTCTTGGCCACACAGTGCAGCTCAGACAGGACTGAAGCAGGCCTCAGGGATGGAATCCCTGGCTGCAGCTGCAGTAGCCAGATTACTCAACCCACAAATGTCAAATACAGCTTCAAATGTCAGTGAGAAAGCTCTTTCACCTGGGTGAGAAGGGAACACAGTCTGGCCGCAACAGCCCCAGTTGCTGCAGCACAGTGTCCATTTTAGGAGCCTTCAGCCTAAAGACCTTGGGGGAATTGCTCGTCTGATCTGCATCTCAGCCCTGAGTGACGGTCCTGGGGTGAGGAGGAGCACTGGCACAGTGAAGTTGGTGGAGGCTCAGGAGAGAGAATTCTACTCACAGATACTGGGTAGAAAAGCTTATGATTTTTCCCAGACCACAGCACAGGCCAGGAGAGGAGTAAACTCCTCTCCCTTGATTGTGCCACCTTGGAGGAACTGAGAACTTGCAGGTCCCTAGAGTATACCCTCCACCTGACAAAGGACTCAAAAGTCAAGTAACAGATGGGGAAAATGCCCAAAAAAGGGGGGAAAAATAAGACTACAGAAAATTACTTTCTTGGTGAAAAGGTATTTTCTTTGATTCTTTCAGATGAGGAAGAACAATGCATATGATCAGCAGAAGACATAAAAGTCAAGGTTTCTGTATCCAAAACCTCTAAAATAAATATGCAATGGTCTCAGGCCATGGAAGAGCTCAAAAAGGATTTTGAAAATCAAATAAGAGGGGTGGAGGAAAAATTGGAAGAGAAATGAGAGCAATGCAAGAAAATCATGAAAAGTGAGTTAATAGCTTGCTAAAGGAGACCCAAAAAATGCTTTAGAAAATAACACCTTTAAAAATAGACTAACCCAACTGGCAAAAGAGGTCCAAAAAGCCAATGAGGAGAAGAATGCTTTAAAAAAGAAGAATTAGCCAAATGGAAAAGGAGGTTCAAAAACTCACTGAAGAACCAGGATCTGAGCTGTGTTCATAATTCCAAATCCAGTGCTCTTTCCTCCACCCCACAGTGGTATCACCTATTAGTCCTTGCCTCATGAATCTGATGAAATCAAATTCCAAGACTGGATATACCTGCTTCCCCACCCATGAAACAGTTCTGTGGCTTAGTTATGGGTAGGAAATGGGTTTATTGGACTAACAACAGAAATTTAAGTTGTAGTAAGATACAATTATAAGTAAAAAATATATTTTTACTCCAGGAAAACATTATCATGAATCTGCAATGAACTAGCCATGTAATACTAGATGTGAACTCACAAGAGGAGGACACAACTATGTAATGATGGCTACTATCTTCAATAGTAATAAATCAAATTTTTACAGTTTTAAGGTTTACTAAGTACTTTCATCACAACAATCTGGGTGGAAAGAAGTGGGTAGGGGATGATAAACTGGACATTAACATTATTTTACTCTCTCTCATCCTTTTGGGGCCTCCTTTCAATGATGCAGACTGCAAACTCATCCAAACCTGCCCATCCAATGTAACTCTCATTCATATTTTCCTAAAAGTTCCTCCCTTGGGGATGCACCAACATACTGGAGGACTTCTTCACTTTCTCCTAATATCACAGGGGTACCAGTGAACCAACCTGGCCCTTAGCCTGTTTGCTCTCCTTCTTAACTCCCATCTTCTCTTTCTGTCATATTATTCCTTCATTTCACTCTTTACTCCTGTTTTTCTTTACATTTCTTTATTGGTTCTATGCTGCAACCCACTCACAGCTACCATTAGCCTTTCCAGTTCCCTCTGTGTGGTACATATATTTTCTTTTTGGGAAGCAGTGGTTTTCCTAGTTACCACAAAGCAACACTGGTAAAATATTTGTCCTGAAACAGATGGACCTTTGCTATTATGGAAAGCTTAGGTTCAGTAATAGTGCTTTTGTAGTTTCCTAAAAGAAATACAATCCACTATCTCTCTCTTTTTTGTACCTAGTCACCTTCTGAGGATACTAAGAAGGTTCTAGATTTTTCCCATCCCTTTTGTATTCTCCCTTCCTTCATTTATCATAGAGACTGGTTCCTCTGTGCATTTATACAAGTATTTCCTCAGAGCAGAGCCAACATGGCAGAGTAAAAGCAGGGACTTCTACAGCTCTCTCCCCAAGCCCAGCCAAATACCTGTAAAAAATGACTCTAAACAAATTCTGGAGCTGCAGAACCCACAGAATTTCCAGCCCAAGAAAGCCTGGAAGGTTGACAGGAAGCATGGTATCATGGCAGGCTGGAAGCAGAGCTCAGTCTAGTTGCACCAGCACAGATAGGACCTGAGCAGGCCTGGGCAGGGGGGCAGAGAAGGGCTGAATCTCTGGTACCTGTGGTGGTTTCCAGATTTCCCAACCCCAAATTGCCAAGAACAAATTGTAAGGTCAGTGGAAAAAACCTGTCAATCTGTGTGAGAGAATAGAGTGATCTGGCCCTAGCCCCATGGTGATGGAGGGCATGGAGGAGCTTGTGGCAGTCACAGCAGCAGCAGGGGAAGCAGCTCTTGGCTCATAAATTGTGGGGGGAATCAAGTGGCTGGCAGTACACCCCCATCCCCACTGGAAGCAGAGAACTACCTTGACAAAGAGCTCAAAAGTCAAGTAAATGACTGGGGAAATGAGCAAAAAACTGGACAAAGAATCTGACTATAGAATCTTACTTTGGTGACAAGGAAGACCAAAATATACAAACAGAAGAAGACAATAAAGTTAAAAGCTCCTACATGCAAAGCTTCCAAGAAAAATATGAATCGGTCTCAGTCTATGGAAGAGCTCAAAAAGGATTTTGAAAATCAAATAAGAGTAGTAGAGGAAAATTTGGAAGAGAAATGAGAGTGATGCAAGAAAATCATGAAAATCTAGTCAACTGCTTCCTAAGGGTAATCCAAAAAAATGCTGAAGAAATAACACCTTAAAAATAGACCAACCAAAATGGCAAAAGTGATCTAAAAAGTCAATGGGGAGAAGAAAGCGTTAAAAAGCAGAATTGGCCAGATGGAAAAGGTCAAAAAGCTCACTGAAGAAAATAATTCCTTAAAGAGTAGAATGGAGCAGATGGAAACTAATGACTTTATGAAAAATTAAGAAATTATAAAACAAAACAAAAGGAATGAAAAAATAGCAAATATGTGAAATATCTCATTGGAAGAACAACTGACCTGGAAAATAAAACCAGGAGAGACAATTTCAAAATTACTGGACTACCTAAAAGCCATGATCAAAAAAAGAACCTAGATATCATCTTTCAAGAAATTATCAAGGAAAAGTACCCTAATATTCTAGAACCAGATGATAAAACAGATATTGAAAAAATCCACTAACTGCCTCCTGAAAGAGATTCCAAAAGGAAAACACTTAGGAATGCTGTAGCCAAATTCCAGAGCTTTCAGGTCAAGGAGAAAATATTACAAGCCTCCAGAAAGAAACAACTTGAGTGTCGTGGAAACACAATCAAGATAAAACAAGATCTAATAGCTTCTACATTAAGGGATCGAAGGGCTTGGTATATGATATTTCAGAGGTCAAAGGAGCCAGGATTAAAACCAAGAATTACCTACCCAGTAAAACTGAGTATAATACTTCAGGGGAAAAAATGGTCATTCAATGAAATGGAGGACTTTCAAGAATTCTTGATGAAAAGACCAGAAATGAATAGAAAATTTGACTTTCAAATACAGGAATCAAGAGAAGCATGTAAAGATAAAGAGGAAAGAGAAATCCTAAGGGACTTACTAAAGTTGAATTGTTTACATTCCTATAAGGAAAGATAATATTTGTAACTCTTGACATTTTTCTCAGTATTAGGGTAGTGGGAGGGCACAAGGTGAGTTGAATATGAAGGGATGATTATCTAAAAAAATAAAATTAAGGGGTAAGAGAGGAATATATTGGGAGTCGGAGAAATAGAATGGGATAAATTATCTCTCACATAAAAGAGGCAAGAAAAAGCTTTTTCACTGCAAGGGAAGAGGGGGGACATAAGAGGGAAAGAATGGACCTTTCATCGGAGTTGGTTTAAGGAGGCAATAACATGCACACTCAATTTGGTATGAAAACCTATCTTACACTACAGGAAAGCAGGGGGAAAGGGGTTAAGCAGGGTGAGGATGGGAGATGATAATAGGGAGGGCAAATGGGAGGAAGGGGTAATCAGAAGCAAACACATCTATTTATTTATTATTTTTTAGAAGTAAACACTTTTGAGGAGGGACAGGATCAAAAGAGAGAATAGAATAAATGGGTAGCAGGATAGGATGGAGAGAAACATAGTCTTTCACAACATAAGTGTTATGGAAGTGTTTTGCATGACTACACATGTGTAATCTATATAGAATTGCTTGCCTTCTCCATGGGGGTGGGATCCCAGGGAGGGAGGAAGAGAGAGAAGTTGGAACTCAAAGTTTTAAAAATGAATGTTAAAAATTGTTTTTACATGCAACTGGGAAATAAGAAATACAGGCAATGGGGTACAGAAATCTATCTTGCCATACAAGAAAATAGAGGCGAGAGGGATAAGAAAAGGGAGGGCAGAATGGAGGACGTAGTAATCAGAATTCACGCTATCTTGGGATGGGCAGAGAGGTGAGATGGTGAGAAAATTTGGAACTCAAAATCTTGTGGAAGTGAATGTTGAAAACGAAAAATAAATTAATAAAAAAGAGGAAAAAATGGAGAATGGAACATAAATTGATCTGACCCATATGTTTAAAAACAAAAAGCAAATGTATTTACTCTATACAGCAATGTAGTCTGGAAGAGCTAAGTTCAAATCCTTCTATCAGATGTGTATTAGCTGTGTGCTCCTGTGTGGGCCTGTTTCTTTATCTGTAAAATGGGAATAATGATAGTATTACCTCACAAGGTTGTTGGGAGGATCACATGGGACAATACTGTAAAGCCTCTTGGAAACCTGAGAAGACTTGAGAAACACCTGCTGTGATTAGAGGTATCATTGTGCACTGGGAGCCATTATACCCATCTGTGTTGTCTTTCGTGTCATTTCTAACATCGCTGTGAGTGTGAATGAAGTTTATGTAGATGATTTCTGAAAAATCTCTTCTGTGGAAAAACAGGAAATAAGTTTTATTTTCACACTTCCAGTTGATGGGATCAGGGGTGTGACCTAGTACAGTGAGATGAAGGTTGGAAACTATTGTACATGCTCAATATGTTGTTTGAGGAAAAGCCTATCAGAGGAGAATATGAAGTCACATGGCCAGGAGACGGTATCACAGGCGATCCAAAGTTCGGCATTCTATAAGGGTTCTGCCTTCTCCTGATCTAGTCACAGTCCTTCCAGTGGCCATGCTAGAAGCTACCTGTTCCTTCGGGGGGAAGAACATAGAAGGCCTTCTCTCCTCTGAACTTCATTTTTAGTAAATTTTTCTTGGTATCTTTTTTTGTGTGTCAAGTTCATCTCTCCCATTTCCATCTTACTACAGTCTGTAGTCCTCTTTCCATGCCCCTCCCCAAAGGCCCTGGGGATGACTCCACTGTTGGCAAGCTTTCTTCAACCTGCTTTGACCCTCACTGCTCCTCATTGCTTTGGGAGATGTTACCTCTAATCTCTATATACTTTAGAAAATTGGGGTTCAGATAAGTGACCTGATTTGCCCAGGGCCCCACTGCTAGTATGAGTCAGAGCCCAAACTCAAAATTCTGGTTATCTGCTTTCCAGACCAGTCTAGCTTGGCAGAACAGATGACAGCTGTTCTATTTCATGATGACACCAGAGCCTTCCTTCCAAGGAGTTCAAAGTTCAGTCATGTATTCACTCCTTTTTCTTTACAATAGCCCAGTAAATTAGGAAAGGACAATTATTGTTATGTTTGACTAAAGTGGGTGAGTTGTTGTACCTGTGACAGAGCAGAAAGCATAAAGACCATGATCTTCTGACCCCTAGACCAGTTTAGTGCTCAGTCTCCTAGGCCACTGCTATGGCAATCTTGCGTAATAAATTTTTACAAGTATTCGCCTGGGCTCTCTGACCAGAGCTAAATTCAGACCATTAGGATAAACTGAAAAAAAAAACACTAAGAAAACCTTACAGTCACAGACTAGAATTAACTGGTATTACCTGCTAGGTTACTAAGGTACAGAGCACATTCTGAGAGTGGTTTTTAGTACATTAACTTCCCTTAAAGATTTTTTTGGAGAAGGAAATAATCTTTATATAGAACAGACACCTTTGTTCTTTTTTCCTGTTTCCTGTTTCCATAAATGGGACAAAAGTGCAGAAGTATTACATGCCAAGAACAGAAGGTACCTGGACAAGGATTACTGGGGAATTGTCATCTAGCCCAGTGCCAGCACTGGGCTGGGCCTAGCCCCAGTCACTATAGTCCTAAAAGGCAGCCAGGAGAATGGGGAAACTCTTGAGCTGTTTTTGGTTGAACTACTGAATTCATCTATGCTATTTAAGTAATGTGGAATAAAATTAGCCATGTCAACAAATTATTTCTTGTTAGAGGTACAAAGAGTCACAGACTTTATTGTCTAGATCAGAGCTTCTTAAACTTTTTCCACTCCCAACCCCTTCAGCACTTCTTAAACTCTGGGTCACAGTGCTGGTTAAATCCCCCCATTTTACATACGAGGAAACTGAGACTCAGAAGGGAAGTGACTTGCCCAATATTATACCAAATGGCAGTCTTACTTCAAACTCAGGCTCTCTGATTCTTAATCTTAATGCTACTTTGTCAACTCACCTGGCCTACTGAAGTCACCAGGTACAGTGGTGACATCCCTATGACATACAGCACAAACTATTTGGTATCTGGTTTCCAGCTCCCTGGTGCCTTGTTTCACATTACTACCCTTCACACCCTGTGGTTCCAACCAAACTGGATCAGTTAGTTCCTGCCACTTCCCACTTCAGTGGTATGGGTGTGGGCATGGGAGTGTGTATGTGTATTTTCTCCAGTTTGGGTGCATGCTTTAGGAAAGACTGACTCCTGGACCTGGGCTCCCTCGTCAACAGTGGCTATCTTTATGTTTCAGCTCAGATGCCATCTCCACAATGAAGTTGTTCCTGACACCTCAGGGGAATCTTCTCCTCCTGACACAAAACATTTCTCTAGAGTACCTTGTCTTGACTCTTCTCACATTGCACTATATCAAACTCCCCTAGCTCCCCAGAGGACCACATTTTTGAGGTCTCTGTTGTTTTTCATCTTCATATTCCCAGAGCTAAGCAGAGGACTTTGTACATAAGCACCACTGCCTGGGGATTTTCCTCTTTTAGTCCCTGGATACCTAGAAATAGCACCCAGAATAAAGGAAATATTAGCTTGGAGGACAGGAGTGTTGCCTTCAGAATGTTCTGAAAATTCAATTCTCAGTCTTAGAAATTGGTAAAAAAAAAAATTTTTTTTTGAATCTAAGTAGTCAGTTCATAAAATATGACAATAACATAATGTCTTAGGACATCTCTTCTACTGTCTTTTTAAATCTTATTATTAGTGATCTTTTGTTTTGATATCACTTTTATTTCCAGATATTTTGCCTTTTCTCCCAGGAAGCCATTCTTTATAACAAAGATTAAAAAAGAGAGAAATAAGCACTTCAGGAAAAGTAACTAATGCATTGACATCCACCATATACATTCTGGCAATCTACTATATCATTACTTAAGTTTTCATGCATTTTGTTCCTTGGTTTCCTCCAAGGAGATGGCAGATTCCTTAAGACAGGGACTGGTTTGTTTTTTTTTTTACTTCATTGAACATCCTCCAGTGCCTACCTCATGGGCCTTACTCATAATAAATACACAATATATGCTGATTTAACTTTATTTTTTATTATAGGAACTTTGGGAAGTGATTTCTAAAAGTCTTGTAGGCCCAAGCTCAATGTACAATAGAATATTACTGAAGCACAAAGAATTCAAACTGTGTCTCTGAAGTGTTTTGGAATCTGAAAGTAAGACATCAATGTAGTGGCAGGCTGTTCTCCCACAGTCTGTTGGGAGATGTGTCCTCAGGAAAGAAAACAGTGAATTTGTTTAAAAGAACATCTTTGTTAATAATGGTATTTACTAACACTGACCTTACTAGTGACCCTACTAGTGATAGTTTCTATGGTGTTTCAGTTTATAGAAATGGAAATACATATGCACCAACTATGATAACGATCATTAGTCATCAAGCCACTGAATTCAGCAATGGGTGTGGAAATCAGAAGCAGGATATATATACATATATATATATAGAAGCAGGATATATACATATATATATATATA
>JAQQSK010013678.1:0-11401 GCA_028658325.1 Potorous gilbertii
TACAGGGATCCTTTGTAGTGGAGCTGGGGTGGAGCTCCAGCCCTCTCTGGGAGTCTCTGGCCAAGCTGCCTCAGCCTCTGCCGCAGCGGCCACTTCCCAGGGGGACCGAGTCCCGGAGATCCCCTGCTCCCCTCTCAGCCCGTCTCTCTCACTGACCTGTGAGTCTGTGGGTGGTGGGACCTTCGCAGCCGCCAGAGATTCAGGTCCCTGATGCCTGCTGGGCTCTGCTCGCTCCTCTCAGTGCCACGTGGCCGGGGAGGAGGAGGGGAGCGCTCGGCAGGACAGGACTGCGCTCCCGCCCGGGGTACCTTTGTGGTCGGTTTTTCAGGGCTCTCTGCAACGGAAATCTCCTTCACTGTGTTTCTGCGCGGCTTCCACTGTTCCAGAATTTGTCAGGAGTTCTTTTTACAGGAAGTCTATGGGCTGTGGGTTCGGACCTAGCATAGGTGAGTCTTTCTACTCCGCCATCTTGGCTCCGCCCCCCGGTACTGGGAATAGTGCAAATATTTGGGAGTCTACTTGCCAAAACAAACCCAGGGATTATATGAACACAATTACAAAACATCTTTCACACAAATAAAGTCAGATCTAAGTAAACGAAAAAATATCAGTTGCTTGTGGTTAGTCTGAGTCAATATAATTAAAATGATAATTCTACCTAAATTTATTTATTCAGTGTCATACCAAACTATCAGATGATCATTCTGTAGAGCTAGAAAAAAAATCAAACTATATGTGGAAGAGCAAAATTTTCAGAATATCAAGAGAACTATTGTAAAGAAATGCTAGAGAACGTGGCCTAGCTTCTCCAGGTCTCAAATTGTTTTATAAAGCATCAATTATCAAAACCATTTGGTACTGGCTAAGAAACAAAAGGGTAGACCGGTGGAGTAGATTAGGTACTCAACACAAAAACTGACTGTTCAACAAAAGTTGCTGGAAAAACTACATAACAGTGTAATGGAAATTAGGCATAGACAAATGTATGACACTGTACACAAGAATATTGTCTAAATGGGTACATGATCCAGGTATAAAGATTGATATTATGAATAAATTAGGAGAGAAAGGAACAGTGCATTTATCAGATTTATGGAGAATAAAGAAATGTTTGACTAAATAAGAGATAGAAAACATGATGAATTACAAAATGGATAATTTTGATTATATTAAATTGCAAAGTTTTTGCAGAAACAAACACAACACAACCAAGATTAAAGAAGGAAGCAGAAAATCTTAAAAAATATTTTGCAGCTAGCGTCTGTGATAAAGGTCTCATTTCTAAAATATGTAGAGAACTGAGTCAAATGTACAAGAATACAAGTCATTCCCCAATTGATAAATGGTCAAAGAATATAAACACGCAGCTTTTGGAGGAAGAAATTAAAGATGTCTATAGTCATATGAAAAATTCTCTGAATCACTGTTGATTAGAGATATGCAAATTAAAACAAGTCTGAGATACCACATCACATCTGTCAGATTATCAACATAACAAAATAGAAAAATGATAAATGTTGGAGTAGATGTGGGAGAGTTTTGGTACTAATTCATTGTTGGTGGCGCTGTGAGCTGATCCAACCATTCTGGAGATCAATTTGGAGCTATGCCCAAAGACTACAAAAATGTGCATACCCTTTGACCCAGCAATATCATTTTAGGAATGTATTCCCAAGAGATTATAAAAATGGGAAATGTTCCCACATGTACAAAAATATTTTTTAGCAGCTCTTTTTGTAGTGGTCAAAAACAGAAATCAAGGGGATACCGTCAACTGGGGAATGGCTAAAAAAATTGTGGTGTATCAATGTAATGGAGTACTATTGTGCTATAAGAAATGATGAATAGGAAGACTTCAGAGAGGCCTTGAAAGACTTATATGAACTGAAGCTGAGTGAAAGGAGCAGAACCTAGGAGAACTTTGTACACAGCAACAACCACTGTTTTCAAGGAATTTTTTGATAGACTTAGTACTTCATTTCAATGCAAGGACTAAAATATTTCCCAATGGTCTCTTAAGTCAAAATGCCTTCTACACTCACAGAAAAAAGTACGGAATTTAATTTCAGAATGAAGCAGATCATTTTCTTTTGTATTATGTTTTGTTTTGTTTTATGATTTCTCCCATTCATTTTAATTCTTCTATGCAATATGATTAAAGTGAAAACATATTTAATTGGAATGTATGTGTAGAGCCTATGTAAAAACTGTAAGCTGTTTCAGAGGAGTGGGGAGGCAGAGGAGAAGGAAGAGAAGGGAGGGGGAAAAATCTAATATATATGGAAGATATTGTACAACACTGAAAACAGATAAAATAAAAAAGAAGATATCAGTGAAGGATGTGAGTTTCCCCTCTCATCCTCTCATTTTCTCACTATATGAAGATGATATTTTAATTTTTCATTTAATTTTTCATCAGATGTATCCTTAATGACATATTTCCCACTATTTCAAGCAAACACAGATCATCTATTAAATGCTTACTATGTGGCAGACCCTGGCTTAGGTACTTGAGATATAAGTTATAAAGAATAATACTATTCCTACTTAATGATAAGTTTATAATATTATTTACTGATTCTCTTCATGTGCCTTTTGGATCACTTGATGGTTAGACTTTTTGAGGACCATGAGGAAATACAATAAGAAAACACAAAGATCCACTCTGTTTGTTAGAAGTAGCGATATTTGATGAGAAGACATAGGGTGTCTTAGGAAAGACAGAGGAGAGTGATAGAGGAAAACACGGAGGGAAGGAGGGAGGGAGGGAGGGATAGAGAGATTTTCACATGATTCATATATGAGAATCACTTTTCTCATAATTTTTGTCACTGTATAGTTACTTTTAGTTGTGTCCATCCCTTGATGAAATCTGGGGTTTTCTTGACAAAGACACTGAAATGGTTTGTCACTTTCCTCTCTAGCTTGTTTTTATAAATAAGGAATCTGAGACAAACAAGGTTAAGTGACCTACCCAGGGTCCTACAGTTAGTAAGTGTTGAAAGCTGGATTTAATCTTAGGTCTTTTTGATTCCAGGCCCCACGTCCTATCTACTATCCTATCTAGTTGCCAATTTCTCATCAAAGAACACCAACTACAGTACTCACAGACAGTCATAGCAGCCA
Source organism: Potorous gilbertii (assembly GCA_028658325.1). Taxonomy (NCBI): domain Eukaryota; kingdom Metazoa; phylum Chordata; class Mammalia; order Diprotodontia; family Potoroidae; genus Potorous; species Potorous gilbertii. The sequence goes on from JAQQSK010013678.1 coordinate 3,127, forward strand.
CACCAACAAAGATATGAAAATTACCTCACTCTATGATTTAAAAAGAGAATCAGAGATGAAACACTGGTTGATCAAAACCATGGACTCTAAAGGCAATCGTGAAGCCAGAATGTGATAGTTTGAATAAAGACATGGGAAAACACGAAGATCAAGTCTAAACTGAAGTACAAAATGCCAGTGGAAATGCTGAGGTCATAAAGCAGTAGAAGTGATGAGAATTAAGGTTTTTGATTATTCAAAACATGTGCAGTGTTTACTTTCGAAAATAAGTTAATCTATTCTAAAAATATTCTTTATATTCTTTAGTGAGACCTCTCTCACTAAATGCAGTGATGCAGTAGGGAGGGAAAAACAAAACAAAAACAAAGAAACAAGAAAAGAAAAACACTAGTCTAGGAATCAGTCAATAATCTGCTCTTGACATGATCAGTATTTAGCAATTTGACCAGGTACAAGTCACCCTCTCGGAACCTGCTTTTCCTTCTCTGTTTTTGATCTGTTGATATATAAGATTCCTGATGACTATAACATTCTATGCAATTCTTAGGGAGACTGTGAAATAACATAAATATAGATAAAAACATTCATTTTAATTCGCTGAGCACTCTGTTCCTGAAGTACTTCTTTCTCACCATGAAAATATCACAGGTATTCAATTTCAAGTTAAACACTCTCTCCCTCTCTCTCTGTCTCTCTCTCCAGTCTCCCTCTATCTCTCTCTCTCTTTCTCATCTCTATCTCTTTTTGTCTGTCTATAGCTCTTTTCTGTTTATGTCTCTCTCTTCACTCTCTATCTCTGTTAATCTCCATCTTTTCTCTGCCTCTCTTTGTCGCTGTCCTTTTGTCTTTATAGCTGTTTCCCTATCTCTCTTCGCCCCCACATTTTTGAAACTCACATTAATAATTATACTGAGATGAATTGTTATTTTACCCTCTTTAAGTAATTTGTGAGGCTCACCTCCCAATGTATGTCTGCTGTACTAATTACATAGTCTCTCCTCAATATCTCCACATGTTTATAACATAGCTTAAACTTTTCCCCTTTTCAGTGGAATAGGGAACAATATTTAGTCCTTCCACCATGATCTTGTGTATGATAGAAAGAGTGGACAAATTATAATATCTTCCTTACATGAGGACAAAATATAATGTTTTCACTGTTAACTCACACTCTTAACCCAGGTTTCTAAAACTTAAAATATGTGTCCAAGAAGTGCTACTTCATAAATTCTATTTTTGTAAAGAAAAAGTTATTTATCCTCAAATTTAAATTAGTCATTTTTCATTCTGGACAAACCAGCATATGATTTAACAATTTCATTTACACTTAGAGTCATGGGAAACTGGACCTGGAAGGGACTTTAGAATACAGATAGGCTATTATAATATACAGCATAGAAAAGGGGCAAATGCTTAAGTTATTATTTATGCAATGTGAGAGAACTCTCATTATGGGAATTTCCCTTCCATTCACTGAAGAAACACTGGACTGTTACTACTTAGTAAACAGAAATTGCTTTCCTAGAACTGATGTAGTGTTGTAAAGTAGTAAAAACCAGATTCAATTCCTAACTATAAAGTTTGCTATTTTTATGACCTTGAGCACTGGGTTCTAAGCCTACTTATCAATATATAGTCCTAGGACTGAAATGAGATTTAGAATATTCCATGTTCAAGCTGAAAGATAATTTAGAATGCTAAAGCTCTGAGAAATATTTAGGACCATCTTAGTTCAACCTATAATTTTTCTGATGAGGAAACAAATACAAAAGGAGGAAACCTGGGCAATGTGACAACTCATAAATTCCAGAGCTGAAGATTGGACTTCCCTCTTTTCCAGCCAGTCAGTAGGCTTTCATTAAGCACCTGTCATGTCAGGTACTGTAATATTTTAGGATACAAAGAAAGACAAAAGGTAGTCTCTGACCTTGAGAAATTCGCAGTTCAATGGAGGAGATGAGAAGAAAACAGATATATACCACCAAAAGCTATAGACAGAATAACAAAGAAAAAATCAATTGAGGAAAGCCATGAACATTAAGAGTTGTGGCAGGAAATTCTTGTCTAAAGTTGTTTTATCTGGAATTTGAAGGAGGCCAGAGAAGTCAGTATGCAAAGATGAGAAGGGAGAGCATTCCAGGCAAAAGGGTCAGAGAAAAAAGAATAGAGCCAAGAGATATAGACATTGACTCCAATTTCAATGGTCATGTCCTTATATTGATTTTTTTTCCTCTAATACTTAGTCACTTTATGTATACAGTAAAAGAGGGTCCAGCAATGTGGCTTTGGTTTCATTTCTTTGGAAGTACGCACAGCCAAAAGTAACTCTTTAAAAATAGAAATTGTTTCATTTTACATGTAGTGGACACGATAAATATTTACCAGTTTAAAAGTAAGTAAAGAAATGCCTTACAATGCTTAACATCATTATATTGTCTACGAAGAAGCACCCTCTATATGAACTCAAAGTTTTGTGAAATTCGAGTTTGGTCATCACTAGTGATTACTTGGTGATTTTCCAGGGAAATCTATGCAGAGAACATGGGTTGTCTAGACACCAGTCTTTTACAAAATGAATTATTCAACTTGTGTTCTTTGCTTAGGAGAATATCCAAGAGATTAGAATATGATTTTTATTTTCCTATTGAGAGATGCTGTTTCCAAAGATCATGTAATTGAGTACATTTGTGTGATTATTTTTAAACAGTTCACCTCTGTAGTGACCCTCCATGTGGCTCAGTAAAATTAAGATCTGTATTCTGTTGGCTCCCAGAGGCTTCCTTGGCCCCACCCTCTGAGCCAAGCTTAACTCAGAAAGGCTTATTTCAATTTGCCAGTTCATTGCAGAGTCAAGGAATGTCAAGTCTCGTACATATTCAGTACCGTCTGTCATGAAACTATTTCTGCTTTGCAAACTTATCCCTCTGGTGGACCTTTTACACGTTATGATTACTAAATAGAAAAAAATGACATTTCCCCCCTCTTTGTCATAATTGCCCTATCTTTCAATAGTTATATCTTCTTCATCTGAATCTTCAAAAAGAACAAATCAGAGAGTACTGGGTACATGAATTTGTAGAATTACATAGGGCAAAGAAGTTTTTAAACATAGAAGAGCTGAATATTAAGGGTAGGATAGACCTTAGGATATATAATAGACAACTTAAAATACTGTGTCTAGAATTGGTAGAATGCACATGGTTAGAAGTGAAAAGGACTTCAAAATATTAAATATGAAAGAGAATTGGAAAAATCACATCTTTAATTTTACTAACTCAAATTGAAATTTATTATTTCTTTCAATTAGGCAAAAACAACTTTAAGCACTGATATCTTTAAACATAAATTTTAACTTTAATTAGACCATATGTCAAATGCATTATTTTCAATACATTAATATAGATGCACATATTCTTTATTGTATTACTATTTCTTTCCCTCTGGGCCGAGTAAACTCCTAGGGCAAGGCCTGCACTGACTGTTCTCTAACTTTTTAAAAGACTTCCACATTAGTGAACTTTTAATGTTCTGCAGCATGTTTTCTTCCCCTACAGTGGTATCCTTGGGGGTCGTCTCCCAATGAAGTCTGTTGTCTATTGTCTCACTTTTTCAAAGGGTGGTATCCCAGTTTCACTATCATTGGGGTCCAGTTTTTGGAACTCTCTCCTTGCAAAAGTTTGGAGCCATGATGTCTCCACTCCCATGCATTTTTAAAAAATTTCTTCAATAATTTCTTATATAATTTTCACATTATGAATTGCTAAATTTGTTTAAGGACACGTTTACTTTAGTGGTACTTTTCCAAAGCATCAGTTCAAGCCACTTGACCTGGGAATCATTTGATAGATACAGCTTTGACCTAATTGAAAATTATTGTCTGCTTCAGAAATAACTACCACCTGGCCCCCTCATTTACAAGGCCCACATCTTCTAAGCCATTGGTATCTGCTTATTTTCTCTTTAATAACACCCCAATGCTAGCTCAGGAAACAATCTAAGAAGGTCCGTACTGAGATCATTTTCCTGTTCTCATGATCAAGCAAGGAAGCAATGCAGAGTGCCCCAAGGAACTCATATAGCTCCACTCCTTGGACAGTATTTACTGAATGATGTGTTTGTGCACAAGTACAGGTGATCCATTTTGGACTTCATTTTTCAGAATATAATCGTACTTCATAATCCAGCAGGACATCTGACAACCTGTTTGTAGTCACAAGGATGTTTATAAGTGTCTTGATGAGTCAAAAATAGAGGATCTATAGTCCCAAGTTTAACATAGTTTAACATGTCTGGTCACACAGAAGCAAGCCATGTCTTACTTCTAAGGACACCAAAGCCAATGTCACAAGGAAGAGAAAGGAAGGAAAAAAATATATTTAAATATATATGTATATATATATATATATATATATATATATATGTATGCACACATGTGTATATATACATATATATGTGTGTGTGTGTGTGTGTGTCTGTGGAGAAAGAGAGAGAGAGAGAGAGAGAGAGAGAGAGAGAGAGAAAATGTCAGTTAATTAATCCTGCATAGTTTACATGTTTCAGTCTTGGAGACTGTTATAGGAAGGCTGAGCCTGGATGGGGATAGAGAATACACACTAAAATCTTAGAAACACCTAACACTTTCTGTATACTTACAAAGCCTAAAATAAGAGTGGATTCCATATAAATCAGACTCTGAAGGTCAGCATCTTTCTAAAATGGCAAATTATAAAGATCTCTAGAATTATTTGATTCAATCAATATGTTCATTCCATGAAGAGGTACTAAAAAATGCAGGCATTTGTAGCATGCTGAAGCACTGACAGTTCAAAAGTGAACCAGGTTTTTGCATATGTGATGGCACTCATTTGAAAAATTTCTGTGATAAAGTGTGAAATATACCAGGCAACTCCTAGAGAAACGCATTCGGCAATGATCCTTCACTCCCAAGACACTAAAAAATTTATTCAGTTCCACAAATATTCAATAACTCAACAAACAGTATATTTATTAAATATTTACTGTATATCAAACACTCTGCTGAAAGTAAATATAATACCTGCCATCAAATAACCTAAATTGATGAGGAACTGAAAAAAATACATACACACATATGCATATGTGTGTATATGAAGCCAAAATGTGGATGATGAGTACAGATATGACGGAATGATTTTCTATTAGGTTCATGTTATTTATTAATGTATATGCATGTGGAGATAGATGTAGAAATGGAAAGAAAGGAAGCAGGAAGAAAGAAAAATGGGATTTGTCCCTAAATCTCTCTTACTTTAAAAGTTTATGAACTGTGCCAATGGAGAGAAAATCCATAATGACAAATTAGAAAGAACTTGAAAGTACCCACATGCATACAGGGCCTTAATACTTCAAGGATTCAGCATCCAATAAATTAGCAAATGATCTGCAATCCTTAGTCTACATAATTTTCTGAGACACTGAGAGGTCAAATGACTATCTATTTTGCTGTAAATTCTGCAGAAGAAGACACTGTGGCATAGTATGTACAAAGTTGTGCTCCTAAGCAGAGAAGATTTGCTCCGTTTGCCTCTCAAATATTCCAGCTCAAAGAACATGAACAAGTCATTTAACTTCACTAGCTATCTATGAAACTCTCTGAAACTAAAAACTGCAGAAAAGGAATGATTGGCACTGGTGGAGGTAGTTCCTGATTGAGACTTCTCTGCACCAAGGAAATCACAGTTCCAAGTAAATATCTATATCAATATGTAAAATGATATCTAGAGCAGTTGTATATAGATCTAATAATATGTGTGCATTTATGGAGAAGGAAAGGGAAGAACTATTTGTAGAGAAATTATTATGCCCCTGATCCTGTGCTAAGCCCTTTACAAATATTAACTCATTTGATCTGCACACCAATCCTTCAAGGAAATTGCTGTTATCTTAATTTTTCAGTTGAGTAAAATGAGGCTGACAGAGGTTAAGTGACATGACCAGGGTAACACAACTAGTAAACGTCTGAGGGCATATATGAATTCAGATGTTTCATACTGTAGGGTCACCACTCTACCCATTGAGCCACCAGTTATCTTCTATGTATACTACATATACTTGCCTGCATATATGATGCACACACCCACACACACATGCTTATGCATTCACTTAGAGATGCACACATCAGAATTCATTGTACATGGAACTTTATATTCTATGTTCAGCTAAATAATTTATGAATATATATGCAAACATACAAACATACAAATTTGTATATATAGAGAAGGATATAGATGACATAGGGATAGAGAGAGATAAAGTTACAGTAACGATACAGTTATCAGCCAATCAATTTTAACTTGACACAACTGATAGAGGAAGAAGAAAACAGGTCAATACTAGAGGAATGTAGAGAGCCTGAAAGAGAATATTATAAATGGAGAAAGTGGTCAAAAATTCAAGGGTTTTAAAAGTCCTGTGACAAAGTCTGTATCTAATCCTAGAGAAAATATGGAACCACAGTGCATATTGAACAAAGCAATTATATGATCATGCCTGTGGTATAGGGATTTCCCTTATTGTGTGGGGGATGATTTGGAAATGCAAGATACTATAAGCCAGGGACCTAATTAGGATGTTATTGTACTGCTAGAAAGAAGAAATGTGGATCTCAGGTAGGGTGATCACTGTGAATCAAAAGAGAGGAGCAGATGTGAGATATATTGAGGGGATAGAACAAAATTTTATAGTAACTTCATGGATATGAGAGGAGAGGGACAATATTGGACCATACCTTTATGTTTGTGAATCAAACTACTCTAGGTGTCTAAAAGAAATGACATAGACAGAGTAAGAGGGAAGTTTAGAAGGAAAGATTTGGGGGGAAGGGACATGTGAAAGGATGTTTTGTGTTGAGTTTATGCTGAATGTCAGAAATACAATTGTCTATGTATAATAGTTGTAGATATAGGATTGGGGATTAGGAGATAGTCTAAGACTGGATATCTGAATATGAAATCTGATTTTCATAGCAGTGATAGCTAAACCCGTGATAGCTAAACCCGTGATATCTGATTAGATCACCAAGAAATAGTATAAAGAGAAAACAGAAGCTGGGCCAGGATGAATCACTGTGCTTGAATAAATAGAACTTGAAACATACATGATGATTCAACAAAGGAGATTGACATGTTTTAGCCAGATAGATAGGCAGCTCATCAGTCAACTTGTATTTCTGAAACTTCTATGTCAGTAATCATAGGGGTCATTCCCACACACAGAAATGCCCAAATGTAGTGAGGGGTCCACCTTTGGTAAAGATTTGTCTTTGTTTTGGCTCAATAGAAAAGATGCATCTGTTTTTCCTCTTCTTCCCACACCATTCTCCAAGGAAAGGAAGCAAGAAAGTAAGAAGAGTAAGGCCAGAGGCTGTCACTCTGCTCTCAGAGAGAGGGAGTATCAACCTAGAAGTACATATATCTACTCCCTTAAAAATGTTCATTTAGAGGATATGATCAGATTCTACCTAATTTCTGATTGCTTTGCCATTTTGGGGAGTGGACAGGTACTTCTAGCTTTCTACAGCCAAGGCTTGATTTCTTTTCCATCTAATACTAGCTACACAATAAAAACACGAAAATAGCAAAGAAACTCATTTATCCAAACCAAAGCAAACAGAAATCAGAGAATGTATACATAGATAATCACATACAGATATTAAAGAGTGAGGTAGCTCTTCCATTGGGAGCAAGATAACAGCTCAATTAAGAGAGAAGCTCCTGGGTCTCACATAAGGAAAAATCTTGGTATAGGGGCAAGATGGAGATGGTCAGTCCTCTCATGTCTTCCTAAAGTCTTTCATTTCAGTGACATGAAGTAGCGTAGGCCTCTTTTATCTTCTCCCTCAAAGCTAGAAGCCAGGAGGGTCTAATGGTATTTTATATCAGAAAGGCTCATTCTTGATAATTCCCTAAAGGAGACTAGAAGGAAACTGGTGAAAGCTTGAACTCTCTTTCTCTTGTCATCAACTCTGCTCTGCCCCTTACATAGGGCAGTGTCTTCATCTCTACCTATAGAGAATCCTCTGAGTAGGCATTGGAAAAGAACTTATGCCTATATGTGTCTATAAATCCACATCCATGTAGCTAAAGAAATAAATGAATATTTATAGCAGCACTCTTTGTGGTAGCCAAGAACTGGAAATCAAGGAGATGCCCATCAATTGGGGAATGGCTTAATAAATTATGGTATATGAATGTAATGGAGTACTATTGCGCCATAAGAAATGATGAACAAGAAGACT
>JAQQSK010013679.1:0-11401 GCA_028658325.1 Potorous gilbertii
CCTCGCTTACTCAAATCAAAGTCAATTGCAAGTCATGTCATGTCATCATCTTGATGTCATGGTCCTCTTTGAGAATGAAGGACAAACACAACCTGTGAGTGAAAAGTACCTCTCCTCCTTGCTCTTCCCTCCTCTCCTTCCCTCTCCTCTCTGTCCTTGCCTGGGGTGCCATGGCCAAAAGCTGCCTTTTTTCCTTTGGGTTTGCTGGCTAGATTTCTTGCTCAAAGACCATGCCTTAAACCCAATTCACTCTGGAGCTCATAGATTAAACAACAGGTCCCCATCCACCCAACACAGAGTGAATGTAAATGATTAAATAGTAACTGTTTCTCTTTTACCCAGGAACCTGAAGAGTCTTCCCCACCCAGTTTGATTTTTCAGAAAAATTTTATTAAAAGGGGCCATCCCTTGAGTAGTTACTTAAATAGGCCTATTCATTGAATGGGTGTATCTCATTCAAAATGAGAATCTGGTAAGATGTTAACATAAAATGGTCAGGGTCCCACATGGCATCCTGGGTCATTTCCAGTCCTCCTGATGAATATCATGCCACTGAATCGAGATGGCTCTGGAGGAGAAAGTGAGGCTGGTGACATTGCACAACCCTCCTTCACTCAGATCAGACTCAACTGCAAGTCATGTCATCATCTTGATGTCATGATCGTCTCTGAGAATGAAGCACAAACACAACAGCCTTTTTACAATGGGCATAGAAGGGCATAAATGACATGCTTACCCAATATGCAGATGGAATATACTTAGTTCCAAAATATAAAACTGAGCAAGATAGCTAATAAGTTAGGTGGCAGTCTATATCCGAAATGGTCTAAATAAATTAGAACATTGGTTTGAATAAATTGAAATGAAATTTAGGGTAGCTAGGTGTAACAGTGGATAGAGTGGTGAGACTGGAGTCAGGAAGACTCTTTTTCATGAGTTCAAATCTAGCCTCAGACTTAGCAACTGTGTGACCCTGGGCAAGTTGTTTAACCCTCTTTGACTTGGTTTTCTCACCTGTCAAATGAGCTGAAGAAGGAAATAGCAAACCACTCTAGTATCTTTGCCAAGAAAACTCCAACTGGGGTCATGAAGAATTGGACATGACTGAAAATGACTGAGCCAACGTGAAGTCTTAAATTTGGGTTCCCAAAATCAACTTAGGAGATGCAAGATGGGAGAAGCTTGCATTCTAAGAAAAGCTCATCAGAAAAAAACAAAACAAAACATAAACTTGAGGGTTTCTATGTACTATATGCTCCAGATTTATCAGAAATGATATGATAAAGTTAACACGTTCAGTTCTAGTCATCACATTTTAAGAACATTGATAATCTCCTACATCTCCAAAGGAGGGTAACCAGGTTAGTAAAAAGCCTCGAGTTCATACCACATGAGGATCATCTGGAGCAAATGGACATAATTAACCTGAGAGAAAGAAGACTTTGAAAGGCCAGAAGAATTGCTGTCCAGCATTTCTAGGATTGTCACTAGGTGAAAGTTGCAAATGCATAATTCAATCTGATGAAGTCGTTACTTAAATTTTCTTTTCAAGTTCACCACATAGTTTTCTCAGATGAGGACTATATTTGAGGAAAGTTTTGGTAAGGTAAAATAAGGCAATGTTGAAGGTCTCAGCAATAAAAACCAATCCCTTGCTTTTGTATAAGCTTCTTTAGTTTCCAAAACACTTTCACTTAAGTTCCCTAGATCCCCATACCAGTACTGCTCCAGGAGATTCAGATGCTGCCAGGCTGGCATGGGGCAAGAGGCTTTGGTGATGCTCTCTTCTGAGGATTTTTTTTTACCTCTCCCCAACCCAGGTCCCTCTTGTCACTGCTGGGATATCTAGAGATGGGGAGACAATTCAGTTTTTAATGCTGAGACTTTCAACATTGCCTTACTTTGCCTTAACAAATCTTTCCTCAACTATAGTCCTCATCTGAGAAAATTCTGTGGTGAACCTGGAAAGAAAATTTAAATAACAACTTCATCAAACTGAAATGCCATTCCGGGAAGGCTTAGAATTGAACTCCATAAACATGTCAGCCTTATGAACAGTTCTGATATATCAGGGATCAGTCAATATTTCTACAATTACATAGCTGTGGTCTAGCACTGTAATTTCACTAGCTAATTAGCTTAGCATATAGCTATTCTCCTTCTTTTTTGTCCAGAGATTCATAACCATTTTTTACGTCCATGGGCACATTTGGCAGAGACTGGTGAAGTCTATGGATCTCTTTTCTAAATATTTTTAAATGCATAAAATAAAATGCATATGATTAAAGGAAACTTATTGAAATATAGTCATCCAAACATTCTTTAAAAAAAACTTCACTGACTCCCATTGCTTTAGTCATCAATAACATTTGTTCAATGGCCACTGGAATTTTACAACTACCTTAAAGCACAATACTAAAATTCAAATCAGAAAATATTAATTTAATATAGGAAAGTGGCAAGGGTGCTCACTTGTACCTTATATTTGAGAGAGATCTTCAAAAACACAATGTCACATATAGGAGAGCTAAATGGTCCAAGTTTCACACCTAATAGAATTTTTGGGCAAATGATGGAGAGAAAGGAAACATATTTAATTAAGCAGAACCATGTGTCAGACACTGTGCTAGATGATTTTCAAACATCTGATCCTTACAACCCTGTGATGTAGGTGTTATTAGTTATAATCTTTTTACAGTTGAGAAAACTGAGACAGAAGTTAAGAGACTTGCCCAGAGACACACAGCTAGTAAGTATTTTAGATCAGATTGGAGCTCAGGTCTTCCTAATTCCCAAGTCCAGCACTCTTTCCATTGCATCATCTATCAGCCTCTAAATAATAGATCAAAGAAAGGAGGAAGAGAACAGGAAATGAAAAACTTAGGTAGGAAAAGAGCAAGAAGGATATGAGAAAAGAGAGGGATCACCTGTCCTTTTTTACACCTTAAAATTGCTAATGCAAACCACTAACCAGATCAGGCAGGTTATGTATGATCCCCTCCCCACTCAAGATCTCTTCATCTCAAGCTGCTGCCTGAAACTAAATCCATGCCCCACAAACCCAGCTGTCCTTACCCAAATGCACACATGCTCTCATTTTAGGGATTGGATGTTGACAAATGAAATTTGACTTTTAAAACTGTTGAACTCATCTGTGCAGTGACTCTTAATACACTGTAATCCTTCCAACATTCTCAGAGTTTAAATCTCTCCTGTCATTTCACATTTGGTCACCTATTAACTCTTCTCTGACTGGTGGCTTAATCAGTCCACACTTGCTCTAATATCTTCTGTACTAGGAGAAACACTGAAAATGATATGGATTTCCAGAGTTGAGCCCTGAAATTCCTTGGCCAGTGATCATTTATTAATCTTAATCTGTAAAGGGGCATAATGTGTTTGTTTATGCATGTCTAATATCACAGAGGTAATGCATGGCAGAGATGGGATTTAAACATAGGCCCTCAATTAAATATTACCCAAACCTTAGCTATATCTCCAACTTGCTAGTTATAATCTCCCATAACTAAGGCCATATTCTAGACTTTTTGTATCCCCCATAATACCTACCTAGCACCATACTGAAAATAAAATGAGTAATCAATACTTATTGACCAGCTATTGGGCAGATGATGTCCAGATTATTTAACCTTGGTAGCTATCTTCCTTAAAGTAATAGTCAAAAAAGCTTGGATGCTTTAGGCATAAATGTTATATACATTATATAATATAGTATATAAATATTATATACGTAAATATTATATGCTGTCTTCAACATTACAGTTTAAGTTTTTTGAAAGTAGTCTCTGTGTCCTATATGTTTGTTTCCCTAACACCTATCCTAGAGTCATGAACAAGGTAGGCATATATTTGTTGAATGAAGAAATGAAAGAGAAATATGGTTACACTAACGTATCACCATCATCATTATCTAAAATATTTATAAGGTACCAAGTTATATATGATATGCTAGAATCCAACTCAGTAATCATTCATCAAATACCTACTATGTTAAAGAGTTTGCTAGGTGCTAGGGATACAACAAAAACAATTATTTAACAAGCATTTATTAAATATCTATTATGGTAGGATATTGATAGGCAATGGCCTCCTATGGGTAGGCAATAGGAAAGAAGGAAACAAATACTTACTAGCTCCTACTATATTCCAGGTACTATGCTAAATGTTTTACAAATTTGATCTCATTTGATTCAGACAACTCTGGGAGATAGGTGCTATCATTATCTTATCCTTATTTTTCAGTTGAGGAAACTGAGGCAGACAGAAGTTAGGTGAGTTGCTCAGGATCACACGGATAATATGTACCTGATGCTGGAATGCTCAGGTCATCCTTTCTCCAGACCATTTGCTCTATCTACTGCACCACGCAGATGCATCTAGGCAGCAAGAGGAATATAAATAATGAAACAATCCCTACTCTCCAGGGTCTTATATTCTAATGAGAGAGATTAGAAGCATGTGTTCAACTACAACATCACAGATTATAAAAGGCAAGTGAGGTAGCATGTCAAAGTCTTTGAAGAGTTTATAATTTGCATCAATATTTCCTAAGCTCACATGACTATGGAACACTTGGAGATTGAAGTAGTATTGAAAGATCCTATAAAAACTGGTCCAGGCATCAAAGTATCAGAGAAGATACTTGATTTGGAGCTAGAAGAGCCTTTGAGACCTTCTAGTTGAATCCCCTCACTTAAGGCCTCAGATGAGAAAATCAAGACCCAGAAACATAAAGGGGCTTACTTATCTACAAGCACAAAGAATCTAGGAACAGGAAATATCTCTAGGATAAAATTGGGTCAGGCAAATTTTGGAGCAGCTTATAAGAACCAAAGTATCCTAGCATGACTTTTTAAAAGAAAAATGTCATTAATTTAGGTGTTTTTTCTTACATTACCCTTCTCCACCCTGTAGAGAACTTCATGGTTCAGTGAGATTCTCTAAGATTCTAATAATCCAATGGATCTTTGGTTTCATCTGCATAAAGCCTCCTTGATCCCACATACCATTTATTTTGCTCAACACAGTAACTGGCACATAAAAGATACTTAGTAAATGATTATTGACTTCAATATTCACCTTGTATGTATTTTCTACATACTTTAATATGTTGCTTTCTTCAATAGAAAACGGGCTTCCTGGGAAAAGAAACTACCTCATTTCTGTTTTTGGGTTACGAGCAGTCAGCACAATTATTTAGTACACAGTAAGTGCTTAATGAAAGTTTGTTGATCCCTCGATTGGATGGATGTGAGCTTTAGTAGAATGTAAGCCCCTTGAAGATGGGGACTTTTCCTTTCTTTGTATCCCCATAGAAACTATCAAGGTACCATGCACCTTGTAGGGGATGAAGCAATGCTTTGTTGAATTAGCTTGAATTGAGTATTTTCTTCAACAAAAGAGATCACAGCGTGCCAACATGTCCAGTTCAATTCTTACTCATGACCTTCCATAAATTAGCCACAGGAGGTATACCCAATGTGCCATGAAGCACAGCTTGGGAAAGATTGATTGGAGTAATTTTCATTTTGTTAACCATTAGAAAGATGCCCATACACATTTAGAGTTCCAACATTCTCATGTGGCTAGAATGCTTTCCTAGTTTCCAACGAAGTAAGAATGCAGTAACCCTGAATTTCCTTATAATTATAGTGGTTCTTCAAGATTTTTAGAGAAAAAAGAGCTAATTGGCTAAATTAATAAGTTCATGACAAAGACAGACTGAAAAGCTGAGTCCTAAAATGATTCCTTATGAATGGTTTTCTCCCCAATACTAATATATTTCAATATCTAGGACAGTCATAATTCTCCATTTTTGTGCAATAATAAATACTGTGGCTTTAGGGATGGTGAATTATTTTTTAAGAAAACTGATAATATTCTTCCTTGCCTAGCTTACAACTTCTAGTTTACTGAGAGATGCTCATGTTGATGAGCTCAGGACATGAGGTTAGATCATCTTGAAACGGAAGACTTAGCATTAAGACTTAACCACTGAGGCAAGTTCAGAGAGGATAGGGTGAAGGTGAGGAAGATATGACTGGTGCAGAGGATAGTTGAAGGGGTTAAGTATGGCAGCTCAAAGAAGAGTCCCATGGTATTGGGTTTGGGTATGTGCCTGGGGAAGTTGTGGATGAGTCAAAGAAAGTATGAACTCCAAGGAAGGAAGCTCATCCCCTTCGCTCTGTGTTGGTGCATTGAATTAAAGTTCTGTTAGCCTAGTCCGAATCACACCTCTGGTCCTTACAAAAATGATCCCCCACTGTGGTTTTCTATCATCCCTGTATTTCTCAAGTTTTAACCTATTAAAAACCAATGCACCTCAAAACAGTGCTCTTATTTTAGAGAGGTGAATTCATGGGCAGGGAGGGTGTCATAATGGTATTTCAAAAATTAAGTAATAATTAGATATTATGACTCCCTCAAAGTTAGGAATCACCATCTTAGGAGCCCAATATGGTGTCAGTTTAACTCTATCAATGCTGCATCCAGGAAAAATAGATGGTTAATAAAGGCTTTCTAAAGAAGGGAATTTTTATTTGAACTTGAATTTTTCGGCCTCCCATACAAGTATACTTTCATCCTTGGGCAGCTAGGTGGTGCAGTGGATAGAGTGCAAGAGTCAGGAGGACCTGAGTTCAAATCTCACCTCAGACACTTGACACTCACTAGTTGTGTGACCTTGGGTAAGTCTCTTTACACCAATTGCTTCATCCTAGGTCATCTCCAGTCATCCTGATGAGTATCTGGTCCCTGGATTCAGATGGCTCTGGAGGAGAAGTGAGGCTGCTGACCTTCCACAAACCTCCCTCACTCAAAATTAAGTCAAGTGCAAGTCATGTCATTATTTCTCTGATGGCATGGTCTTCTTTGGCAACAAAGGATGAACACAGACACACTTTCATCCTACCGAGGTAAGGTGGAAGAAAATGAGTCACAGAACCTCAAGGGTTTGAAAATACCATGCCAATCATTTCATCCTACAAAAACTAATTGAGTTAGTTGTCATATAGTTTCCAATTTAAAGAACCACAGGATTTAGATCTGGAAAAGAAGTAAGGGATTGTCTAGTCCAGTCCCTCATTTTACAGATGCAAAAGCAGATCCACACTGATGTCCTTTTGTCGGGGATCGCATTATCTAAGCCACATTAAGATCTTGACTAGGGCTGAGTTTTTGTTGTTGTTTTAAATAAAAGACATCTGAAGACTTACCCAGGAAGACCCACAATTGGAAATCTAGTGCACTGAGCCAAGTTAATTATTTAGGAGCTCTTAAAACTTCAGCTGCAGCAACAACAAATAGTATTAAAAGTCCTTGACTTTCAAGAATAACACTGGAGGATTAGGTGTTTATTGAATAGGCTGAGTAATTAAAATATATCTATGAAATAATGGAGTTCCACTAATTTTTTAATTATGAAGACTACCTATTATTGCATCTCCCTTCTCACCAATTCTTACAATGCTCCCATGAGGCAGGCAATGTCCTCAGCATTTTGGAAACTAGAGAAACAACTGTGAAGAGTCATTTCTGCCCCAAAAGTGTTATTAGAATCAGGACTAGAATTCAGTTCTCATATTTAGGGCTTTCTGCACACAAGAGATCTAATCTTATCTCTAGGAACTCTCACTATTTAAATAGTTTGAGATTCCCACACTTCTAGCAGTTATTCCTTCACTTAAGGGAATGTGTGGAGATGAAAAAAGGAACAAAGGGATGATGATGGTTGGTAGTATTCAGGCTACATTTTAAGTTTTGCAAAGCACTTTACAAATATTATCTCATTGTATCCTCACAACATCCCTGAGTGGCAGGTACATTATCCCCATTTTACAGATGAGGAAACTGAGGCAGAGGGCAAGTTAAATGACTTACCCAGGGTCATACAGCTTAATAAAGGTATAAAGGCAGCTTTGAAGTGGCAGTTAGGTGCTAGACAGAGCACTGAGCCTGGAGTCAAAAAGACCTGATTTTAAATATGACCTCAGACACTTACTAGCTGTATGGCCCTGGGCAAGTTAATTAACCACTGTTTGCCCCAGTTTCTTCAACTGTAAGATGGGAGGATAATAGCACCTACCTCTTAGGATTGAATGACAAATATCTGCAATGTGCTTAGCACAGTGCCTGGCATGAAATAGGAGCTATATAAAATCTAGCTACTACTATTATTAGAGTCTTTCTGGGTCCACATGCCGCACTCTATCCACTGTGCCATCTAGTTGATAGGCGCTATTGCTAGACCTTCACACCAATACTGCGAAGTAAGTAGAATAAATGTTATTATTTCCATTTGACAAATAAGGAAACTGAGATACTGAGAAGATGAATGAAGTTAATAGGTGGGAAAATCAAAACTTCAGTCCAGTTCTTTTGTTTGTAAATCTAGGGCACTTCCCACTCCAAGGATTCTTAACCTGGGAGAGGTGGTCCCACGAACTTGTTGAAAATTGCATTTCAATATAATGAATTTACTTTGTGACCTTATGCATTTTATTTTATGTGTTCAAAGACACTATTTTGGGAAGGGATCCATAGGCTTCTCCTGATTGTCAAAGGGGTCCATGACACTAAGTAGATTATGCAACCCCGTACTCTATTAGACTACCTTGTATTACCAATGACTTTGAGGGAAGGAGCCGTAATAGATAGGAAGGGAAAGTCTTCTGGAAAAAGAAAGATTATAATTGAGAAGAGAAATCTGCATATCTGAACATATGCTTCTGAATTCTCTCAGGCAAAGCGTCCAAGACTCTTATATGCACCCTCAGTAATATCCCCAGGGATACTTCCTTTTCAGTCAGGTCAGCATTGAACTTCTCATCTGTATTTTAGGAATGACAGCCACCCACACATCACACGCTGCTGTATTCTTCTGCTTCATTGATCCCACCAGCAGGAAGGTCCTTTTTCATAGGAACTCCCTTTATGTTCCCTTCTTCTCAATTAGTGCTAAGTCTGAGGACAGAAAGTCCATTTTGCCACACAAAGAAAGAAGGATGAGAGGAAGGCCTGCCCAGCCATCAGATTCTAAATCAAGGAGCCCATTAGCACAGATATTCTGGAGGAAATGGCACGATTGCATTTTTTAACTCTGCTTCCTCTTCCCTAGTCATGTAAAACTCTTTTATACCTAGCCCCTAAAGGACACCTGTTTCTAAGGGAATCCCATCCTGATTCCCTGGTTGCTCATGATCTCCCTCACCCCTGAAATAACTTTGTATTCATTTTATGTATAATTAATAATTTACCCTGCATCTGTATCCCCTCTCCCACTAAATGAATGTCATTTCCTTGAGAGTAATGACATTTTCATTTTTATCTTTATAGCCCTGGGGTTTATCCAGTTTTTGGCACATTCTAAGTGCTTAATAAATGTTGCTGAATGTATGAATGAATATATGAATGAATGAATGGTTGCATGGTCATCCAGTCTTTGCTTAATGGAAGGGACAGAGGACAGAGAAATAAGTAGGGGAAGACTGTTAAGTAGAGACAGTCAATTGGGTTAAGATATGGAAAAGAAGGAGTTTATTTAATACCTGGGATTTCCTCTTTATCCATTCATATCATGGTCACAGAGAACTACCCACTTTTACTTTACCCTGACACTGCAGTCTCTGACAGTGATGGTTCCCTGCTCAATGGACCCAATTTTTTGAAGAGAAGGATATACCTTCTGCAAATTTTCTTGGAAGATGGATGTAGCAGGGCAAACTTGTAAAGTACAAGTTTGTCTTTGGTGCCTTCCTACCTCCTGTTCTTCAGCTTTCTCTATCTGCTTATATATCCCTTCCCCACTTTCCAGTTCTTTTTTTGGGTTCTGGCCAAAGGTGAATCATCTAACTCTGGAAAAACCATTTCTGCTCGTGTCCTCACCTTGACCCACCTAACTCGGACATCATATGTTGGGAAACGGATCAAGTAGGATATAAGAAGCTCAGCATAGTTGCCCATTCCTAAAATCACAAGTTCTCAGCCTCCATAATTTGCTACTATTCATGGGCATCAGCTTATAACTCCTGACACTTAAGGGACTACATCACCAAGAAGCCAGTTCCCCTTTGGCATGCTGAATACCACAGAATTTCAGAGGCAACAAAACTATATCCACTATCTACATTCAAGCATACTGCCAAATACTTTGAGTCTTAAATTTAGGTTTAGACTGAAAAAAAAGAAAATAAAACCCCAAACCAATGAAATTTAAGGGGCTAAATTCCGCATCCAGTGTCCCAGATATGGCTGGATGCCTCAGTAACACTTTGTCCTTATTTGTTTAAATTTAAAAGAACTTAAAATTTTTGCTTTGTTCTTTTGGAAGCCCAACCTCAGTCAGCTACTATTTATTAAACTCATCTAATCAAAGTTGTAAACCAACAGAAATTATATCCAGGGTAATTTTTATTTCATATGCAGTATACCACCTGCATGAGGCACTGGGGATTGGGGAGTTGTTCTTTGATGACTTGATAAGGCAGTCAAAGACAGTAAGCAGCTCTGATTTGTCCATCCATGTTTAGCTATACATTAATTATATGCAAAATAGCATAATTATCCATTGGTAATTAATTCATTACCGCCCAATAAGAGTATATATGCAGTATGACTACAAGTTTGCTTCAACAGCTATTTTGTCCTTTGAACTCCATTCTCCTCTCTTTGTAGCCTCTTCTTTGGAGATATCAACCACTCTCACTGCTTCAGCTTTCATCCCTGTGTGGATGACTCTTCAAATCTATAGTTTCAGCTCTGTCTTTTTTCAAGTCTCAAGAACTATATTTCTAACAGTTGGCTAGTTAGCTCCACTTGTTTATCTCATTTAGCACCTTAAACTCACCAGGTTCAAAACAGAACTCTAATTTCCCCCTTATCTTGCCCCCTTTCCTCCTGACTTCATTTTTATTTTCTTTCTATTAATGCACCCACCGTTCTCCTAGATGCCTCAGTTTGAAACTTTATGTATTTCAGGTTTCTCCTTTGCTCTAATCCCATACATGGAAATTCCAATTTCCTTCCATTCATTGCCTCCATAATATATCCATTGCTGCCACCCTTGTTTAGGGACTGCCTTTCTCCCTTTACTATTTTAATAACCTCCTAACTGGCCCTATTGACTCTAAGTCTTTCCTCCTCCAGTCCATACTACACAGTGTCCTACAGTAGGTTTATGATTTCATCTCTGTGAGTATTCCTTTTACCTATTCAGAATATGAAATAAAATCATCTTGTATTTTTATTTATTTTTTTAAATGTTCTACAATCAATTCCTTAAAATTAAGATTTTTATCCCCCCTACACCTTCCCCCCACTACCCTCCTCCCTCCCCATGACAGCATACAATTCTGTACAGGTTCTACATATACTTTCCTATTGA
>JAQQSK010013680.1:0-11401 GCA_028658325.1 Potorous gilbertii
CCAATGGGAGGAGGGAGCAATTTGAAGTCAACACTCTTGGGGAGGGACATGATCAAAAGAGAGAATAGAAACAATGGGGGGCAGGATAGGATGGAGGGAAATATAGTTAGTCTTACACAACACGACTATTATGGAAGTCATTTGCAAAACTACACAGATATGACCTATATTGAATTGCCTGCCTTCCCAAGAGAATGGGTGGGGAGGGAGGAATGGGGACAAGTTGGAACTCAAAGTTTTAGGAACAACCGTCGGGTATTGTTCTTGCTACTAGGAAATAAGAAATACAGATAATGGGGAGTAGAAAGTTATCTGGCCCTACAGGACAAAAGAGAAGATGGGGTTAGGGAAGGGAGGGATGAAGGAAGAGAGGGCAGATTGGTGATGTGTGTAATTAGAATGTCCAGTGTATTGGGAGGGGGGAGGGGACAAATGGGGAGAAAGTTTGGAACCCAAAATTTTGTGAAAATGAATGTAAAAAGATAAATAAATAAATTTATTTTAAAAAAAAACATATAAAAGAATATTGAAGGTTAGATTAGCCAGTTTGGCCAGAATGTGGACTCTGGGAGTGGGAGTATCACACAAACGAGTGGAAAAAGAGATTGGGATCAGGATGGGATGTGTTCCAAAATTAAACAGAGGATAACCTTGTGGACTTCAGAATAGGTGTAACTTTCCCCTGGCCTCGGTAAGTGATCTGCAAGAGCAGCGACTAATGGTCCTATCTACATTGGGAGTTATACTTAAGGTAAATTTCATACTAATCCCATGAAAAGCAAAAAAAAAAAGAAAAAGAAAAAAAAGAGCTAACTATAATCAGGATGTGTAAGTTTACCCCTTTCCTGCATGATTCACTTAAACTAAAGCTCATTTTCCTCTGAATTATGTATATGTTTTAAGAAGTAGGACCCAATTGTGGGAAATGTTTGCACCAACTTTCTTACTCTACTCCTTTAGTAAATGCCTGTTTCTAAAAGCTAATTATGTCTGACTGACTGATAATCAATGTAGAGTACATCAATGGGGGCTCATGAGCAAAAATAGTAGAGAAACAATCCTAATACCTCAAAGTTAACTCTACAACCCTGAGGAAGGAATAGTAATCAACTCTCTTCAGCCCATGTGAGCTGGAATTGAGAGAGCAAGCTAAAAGGTGGTGGTGCTTCATAGATATGACTATTGTAGTGGAGAGAGCACGGGATTTGAAATCAGGACCTTGTGTTTTCTTATCTAATGGTCTCATGTTAATACTCAACTTCTTGGACTTCTCTGTTGTTTTTGACACTATTTACCATCCTTTCCATCAGGATTCTCCTCACTTTTGATTCTGTTCTCTCCTGGCTCTCCTTCCTGTCTCTTCCTTCTCAGACTACTTTGCTAGATTATACTATCTGTGTAATCGCTGCTACTTGAAGGTACTCAAAGGTTCGTTCAAGATTCTCTTTTCTCTATATATACTCTCATATTAGGGTCTCATCAACTCCAATGAGTTCAATTATCTTGATGGAGATTACTCTCAGATACACATCCATCCTGATCTCTCTTTTAGGCTCTGGTCTAACATCACAAAATGGCTATTGTATATTTTAAACTGAATGTCCCACAGGCATCTAAAGCTCAACATTCCCCAAAAGAGGATGCATTATCTTTCCTCTATAACCGGCCCTTCTACTTTGTTCTTACAGCTCTTCCTGGTTTCAAGTTAACTGAGAGATGCCCCTTTCAGGATAAGTTCACCACTTCTAATCTCATCACCATTGTGGTAACTGAAGTCTTGGATACCACCTTCTATAGTCTTCCCTCCTCACGTTGGAGGTCTGCATGGTGGTATGCTAAAGTTCTTCCATAACCTTAATCTATGGAGGGAAGAACTTGAACTCCCACTTCACTTCTCTTTGCCTTTTCAGCTATGAACTTCAACTCTGCAGAACAAGATGCCTCACAACCCATACACACAGTGTTCTCCCTTCTGCTTTCAAGCTTTTTTTTTTCTGTGCTGTCTTCCTCCATTAGATTATAAGCTCCTTGAGAGCAGAAACTCTATTTTTCTTATTGGTATTCCAGCACTTACCACACATTTTGGCACATAGTAGGTGCTTAATAAATGCTTAGTGAATTCTAGTCACCAACAACTGTAATATTTATATCAACTACTAACTCTCACTTATCTCACACTCATCTCACACTCAATCATTTGTCAAATTTTATTTCTGTCTCCACACTATTCCTCACACACATTCCCTTCTTTCAACCAACCCATCTATAAGTCTAATTCAAGCCTTCATCATCTCACCTGTATTGTTATAATAACATCTTAGTATTTCTTAGTGCTTCAAGTTTTCCCCCACTTTAGTACATCTTTCACATAGCCACCAAATGATTTTCCTAAAGTATAAATCTGAACATTTCACTGACCTGCTCAATAAATGCTCATGGCTTCTTTTTACCTTTGGAATCAAATATAAACTCCTCACTATGGGATTTAAAAGTCTGCACACTTTGGCATTCCCTTCTTGGGAACAGAAAATGAGGATTTACCTTGGCTACTCCAATACTAGCAGACAGCTTTAGACTGGAGCAAACCACAGTTTTTAGCATTTTTTTTATCTTCACAGTTCTAGCACAAATCAAAGCTATCACTCCAGACTGGGAAAGAAAAAATTGAGCCCCTCCAACTTGTAACAGTGACACAATAGAAAAAATCAGGCCCTAACCCTGAGTTGACTGCATCTCCCCATCTCTTTCAGTCTATTTAACCTTTCCCTGGCAAATACTCCATTCATTCTTATCACTGGTCTAATCACAATCTTTAGAACCACTTGACCTAAGATATATCAAACTCATTCCTTTCCATCTAGCTCTTCTCAAGAATAATTGCTGATACTATCAATTTCCACTTGATTCTACTAATCAGTTAGCCTCAGCATGACAGCAGCATCTTAGGATATAGTTCCTTATAGTGCAGAAGAAACCGCCCACACCATTTTCCATCTTCGCACTGCACAGGTGTCTTGTTCTTCCTACTCTATTTACATCATGACTATTGTTTCCAGAATAAAAATGTTTCTGTATTTTTTATTTTCAGATTTTTGCTTCAAGGGAAATGTTCCCACACTTTCATTTACACTCTTCATGCTTCAATGCTGCCATATAGGACATATTGTTATTTTCTTATTTAAGGAATTGTCCTTCATTCTTTCTTCTTTTTCAGATTTTATTTAGGTCATGCTGAAAATTTTATTCTCCAGCATTGGAAGATGCACATTTAGCAACAGAATTATATGCCTTATATTGTCCCGGATATTCTAATTGTTTGTTATCGTATCTTTAAGTCTGTATATCCTTCCATAGAGATAGATAGTGGGTTCATATAAATAATAATGGTTACATTCCTACAATCCTTTAAAATTACAATGTGTTTACCATATATTATCTCATTTTATCCTCATAACAACCTTTTAAGGTAGTTGGGTAGTTGTTACTATAATCCTGCTTTCCATATGTGGAATTTTAGACTCGGAAACCTATCAATTGTCCAGGGTTATTCAGCAAACATTGTCTGGGGTAGAATTCAAACCCAAATCCAGTTCTTTTTCCATTGTGCTGGGTTTTCTTTCAAATGTTCCTCAGCACATGAGAAAGGCTGCGCATGGAGACGTGGACACGCTTCAGGAATAACAACTTGTTTTTCCTACTACTAGGCTTCTCAGTGACTTATTGATTATTGTTGAATTTATTTACTGAGCTGTGGCAAGAACAATTCAGAATTTTCAGCTGCATGAATGACTGTGCAGGAACCAGACGAGTCAACCGTAAGATGATCATCCAACCATTAAAATGGTTGAAAATGAGAATTGACCTTTATGTAGTTCTTTTCTCATGTTTAAAACATGACATATGTCTACACAGGCAAATGCAAGAAAGAGGTTGAGTAGTTCATTAGTAATGGTGTGAATCAATCATTTACAGCTTCAATTTTGTGGCATTTCTAATATATAATAATCCCAAGTCTCAAGAACAAGTAAAATTTAACAGTCAATGAAAAATAAAAATGTATTTTATAAGGTTCTATCCCAGACCTTCCCTTTTGTCTCTTCTATGTTAGTAATTTCATCACTTCCTTTGCATCCAATTATCATGTCTATTTACCTAGATATATGTAGGTTTCTATGTGTGTGTACAACTCATCTGCTCTCAGAGCTTCGTTCAGTCACATACCTTCAAACTGCTTGCTTGACATTTCCGCTTGGATATCTCATAAGTACCTTCAGTCCGATATGTCTAAAACTAAACTCATCTTTCCCCAAACCTACCTTCCCTCTTAATTTCCCTACATATATCAAGAGTATACCATTTTTGTCATCACCCAAGTTTACAATCTCTGAATCATCTTGAAGTTTTACTCTTAAAATCCAATCTCTCTCCCAAATTCAATCAAATGTTGCCTTAATGAAACCACCTTCTCAACAACTTTCTTAATCAAACCTCTTTTCTCTACAAGCATACCTCAGAGATATTGTGGGTTCAGTTCCAGACCACCACATAAAAGAAACATCCCAATAAAGTGGGTCACAAGAGCTTTTCAGTTTCCCAGTGCACAAAAAGGTACATTTACATTTTACTATAGTCTAGTTAGTGTACAATAGCATTATCCTTAAAAGAAATGTACATTTCTTAAGTAAAAATAATTTATTTCTAAAAACATGCTAAACATTTTCTGAGTCTTCAGTGAATCATAACCCTTTTGAGGAGTCTTGCCTCGTTGTTGATGGCTGCTGACCAGGGTGGTGATTGCTGAAGGTTGGGGTGACTATGGCAATTTCTTAAAATGATATGACGGTGAAGATTATTGCATTGATTGACTGTTCCTTGCATGAAGGATTTCTCTGTAGCATGACACTATTTCTTTGCAGCATTTTACCCACAGTAGAATTTCTTTCAAAATTGGAGTCAATGCTTACAAACCCTGCCACTGATTTATCAACTAGGCTTATGTAACATTCCTCAATATTGTTTTGTATCAGGGAGTAGGGAGCCCTAAGGAGAGGGAGAGAGATGGCAGAACAGCTGGTCAGTGGAGCAGAATACACAACTTCTATCAATAAAGTTTGGGTCTTATATGTGGGAGTGGTTCATGATGTCTCAAAACAATGTTAACAGTACCATCAAAGATCGGTGATCTCAGGTCATCATAACAAATATGAAAAGAATGAAAAAAATGGAAATGTTGGGGAAATTACCAAAATATGACACAGAGATGTGATATGAGCACATACTTTTAGAAAAATGGCACCAATAAAATTGCCACAAACCTTCAATTTGTAAAAATCAAACAACTGCCCTCCAATATCTGTGAAGCATGATAAAATGAGATTTGCCTATACTCAAATCCCAAGCATCTTGGACTAAAGATTAATGTAATACTTCCTAACTAGTCTTCCTCAGTTTACTGTTCCAATCTGCATTCCACACAATTACAGAAACAAGTTTCCAAAGTATAGGTTTCACCAGGTCCCTAGAGCAGGCAGGTCTGGAGTTAGGAAGACCTGCATTCAAATCCAGCCTCAGAGGCTTATTAGCTGTTCATCCCTGGACAAGTGTCTTAACCTTCTTTGCTTCAGTTTCCTCATTTGTAAAATGAACTGGAAAAGGAAATTGCAAACCACTCCAGAATCTTTGCCAAAAAAAAAAAATTCCAAAGTGGGGTCATGAATAGTCAGGTATGACTGGGATGACTCAACAACAACTCTTCTCAAGAAGGTTTGATGGTTCTCCATTGCTGCTAGGTTAAAAAAAAACAACAACAACTTCTGTTTGGTTTTTAAGTCATTCACCGTCTCTCTTTTACATACATTCTATGTTTTAGAGACACTGGAATGCTTGCTGCTCCTCATGCATAGCATTCTATCCCTCCCCTCTTATACAAGCACTCCTCCATGCCTGATGTGTTTTCCCTCCTGGCCTCTACTTTTTGGAACTCCAACTTCCCTTCATTGATCAATTCAAGTGCTACCAAATTAAAGAATACTTTTTTGATTCTTTCGTCCTTGGTAGCACCCCATTCCACCAATTCACTTTTCATATATACTGTAGTTACTTCTCTGTCAATACGTTGTATCTTTCTCGTAGAATGTAAGTTCCTGGAAGTCATGGACTATTGCACTTTCATATTTGTATCATCAGGACATCACAGGCACTCAAAAAAGAAACCTTTCTGTTTGAAGAATACGGCTCTCAAGTCAAAATAGGTATCATGCGGGAGACCATGATCAAACATTTAAGGTCTTATTATTAATTAGATAAGAAGGACATACTGGAATGCCCTTTGGCCTTTGCAGTGGTCAGCCTGATAAATGACTATAAATATATATACTTTATATTTACATATACATATAAATTTATGTATAACATATATTATATAATATATATGTTATATATTATATGTAAATTTATATATGTATATATACACATATATGCATACATATATGTATACACACCCATTCATACACACACACAATGAGTGTTTATAAATGGGTCAAGATCAAGATAAGGAGGTAGAATCATACTGTGGTTTCTGTAAATTATATACCATAGTATACTGAATTTGAAATCAGAGAACCTAGGTTTAGGTCTCACCCCTGATACTTAAAAGCTGTGTGATCATCTCACTAGTCTGATAAAAAAGTTATATTGAATACGCTTTAAGGTGCCTTTCAGGACTATAACCCTAAGAAAGTACAGACAATGAAGTGGTCACTGCATAGGCTCCTTGGTGAAAGAAGAACATCTTTTTCTCTATTGTAGCAGGTGAATTGGGGGAAAATAATCCTGGGCTATATGATGGTGCTCTGGCTGAGGAGGTACATAAGGAAGCTTCAGATGGAATTTGAAAAGGAATGGATTGGTTTGTTGTTGTTGTTTTAATCATAAGTGGGAGAACTGGAGAGAAATATAAAACATCGCTTTCTATAAACTTTACTGCTGTTACCTGGCTAGTGTGAAGGAGTTTATTAGTCATTCATTAGGGCCAGGGTTAGGTTATAAACAACTCTCTGAACTCATTAAAAAAAAACAACCTAGCAGTCCTCCTACAACTCAATATAGTAGTCAATAGTTAATAAACATTTATTAACCATCTATTTTTTTGTGGTCACTATGCTAAATTCTGAGTATACAAATAAGAAAAAGGTGTAGTCAAAGGGTATAAGACCATTTAGTAGCTTTTTGGATATAGTTCCAAATAATTTTCTGAAATGACTGGATCACTTCACAATACTAGCAACAGAGTTGTGTCTATTTTCCTATCCCTTCATCACACTGACCATTTTACTTTCTGGCCATCTTTGCCAGTCTGATGGATGTGAGGTAGAGGTGTTTTAATTTGCATATCTCAAAACATAAATATTTGTCATTTAGAGCATTTGCAAAATATGGCTATTTGTAGCAGACTACACTTCTAACTCTGAACTTTCTGGACCATGTTACAAAAGTCTCTTCATCCTGGAAGTTTACTCAACCACTGAACTTCTCACAGTAGAAGCCCCTTCTAATTAGTTGGTTATTCCCTGAACCTGAAATGTAAGGAAATCACTAAGGTCACCTGTGTCTCCTGACTCCCTGGATTTTTTCTACCATGTCTCTGTGTGGCTATCTCTCTGTTCCCTTTATATTTAGACCTTTATTCCCAGCATCTAGCACAATATCTAAAGTGCAAGTATTTAAAATATGCTTGTTGAATTGACTTATTAGACCAAAACATGGACATAAATGTTGCAGAAGTTCCAAGATGCTACTTAATGGCTTTCTGAGGAGACTAAGATCCACACAGAAGCTCTAGTAAGTATTGGTTATGAGAGGAGGGGAGAAAGATAGAGAAAGAGTCATCATGTGTTCAAGTTGGTTGCTTTGGAAAGAAGGATACAGACCTTGGAAATGAAGGAGTTAGTGGTAGTAGAGTATAAAGTGAAAGCTAGGATTAGGTGCCATGATCACCAAGTAGGCCTAAGGCTATAATAAATGTCCAAAATAGAGGTAAGATGAAGGGAAAAAATGATAAAATTCAATTAAATAATATAAGAAGAATAAATTAATCACCTCTTTCTTAAAAGTTTCTGTGCTGGATGCCAGGAAAACACCCAGGGAGAAAGGGGTGGAAAAGAAGAAACAAAACAGTCCCTTTCAAAAAGCTTCCATTACATTATGAAAATACATCATTTACAAAGATGAGCAAGTCCAAAATAATAGAACATGACCTCCAGAAAGGCTTCTCTAAGAAGTGGCATCTGAGATGACCTTTCTTGAAGCTAAATATTCTAAAAGGTGGACATAAGGAAGGAATGCATTCTAGGCGCAAGGATCATTTGTGAAAAAACACAAACACAAGAAACAAAATCTAAATTTCAGAGAATAGTTTCAGGATATTTGGAGATGCCTTATTTTCCAGATCTAAGCCCTAGTACTTAGCTTGGCAGAGCAACAATCCTTTGTGCTCAGCCTTTGGATCATCTCAGCCCCAGCAAAATCACAGAAGTGTTTCACACCAGCATCAGGTGGTCCCTAGGCTTCGACAAACACAAGTCGTACCCATTTCGTGGTCATGAAGTTCTTCTATGAATCAAAATCATCACATTGTTACCGTTACTCCTCACAGTCAAGGGTATATAGCTAGCTCACTAAACAGCCGTGGATGTAAGGATTGGGATCTCCCCACATTGCCTAACTGTCCACCCCCACGAGAGGTGGGGTTCTAGCACATGTGCCATTTTCCTCATTTTGAAATCAAATTTGTTTGATTCCTGACTCTCCTGTCTCTAGCTTGCTTTGTTCCGCTCCAGTCACTCAAAGGTTAAAGAAAGGTTCTGTTTCTGTTGACAATAGCAAGCAGATGATTTTGACTGTGACTTGTGTGAATAGAGATAATGTGAAATAAATCTGGAAAAGAAGGCTAGGACTCAAATGCCAAGGGCTTCAACAGCTAAACTGAGGAACTTGTAATTTGTTTTTTCCCTAGAGGCATTAAAAATCAACAGATTCCTTAGCAGGAAACTCATGTGACTGTACCTGTACTTTAGGAAGATTATTTTGCCAACTCTGTGAAGAATGGACTGAAGAGAAGAAAGATAAGAAATAGTAAAATAAATTAATTAAAAGTCTATTGCAATAGTACTAGGCCATGAGGGGGCTGAATTTTCATGGATGCCATGTGAATGGAAAAAACAGAAACTAGTCAATAGATGTTGTGGAGGTAAAAAGGGTGACTTGAGAGCTGATTATGTATTGTCAGAGGAAAATTTAAGTGAAGGATGAATCTGCTATTGTAAAATTAAGGGACTTGAAAGATGATTGTACCATTGATGTGGATACAAAGGTACCCTAAGGGTTAATCTTAAGGCCTTGTAAGGCCCCTCCTAAGCTTGAGGGCATCCAGAAGTCTCTTCCCCTTATCTTGAAGTACCATAAAACTTTCCTCTTATGCTAGACCATAAAATTCCTTGTCTCCCTCCAACCCCCCATCCTGAGTCATGGGGTTCCCTTGTGTCGTTTATCATCCTTATCCTATGTCCTTGTATAAGTCTGGTTCTTCTCCCATATGAGTGCCTTTGTTTAGCTCCTTTCTAAATCTCAAGCCCACTACTTTTGAGCTCCCACAGGCTACTGAGAAGATCTATGTGAATACTTTCACACCCGAACCAATTCTAACAATTCTAAACTTAGTCACCATCAGCAGCAGTGGGGATGTTTAGAGGCAATGTTACTTAGTTCTGTTTTGGATAGGCTGAGTTAAGGAAGCCATCTCAGTAGAATGATTCATCAAGCAGTTAGGGACATGGGACTGGAGTTCAAAAGAAAGATTAGGGTTGGAGACAGTGTCCTAAAAGTTTACTACAGTTTCCTGTTAATAAAAGCTTAAAACTGCACTAAGAGTTTTGGTACATCAAAGATACTAGGGGACTATTTTAGTGGAAGGAAAGAAGTATGTATACAGATCAAAAGATTCAGTAGTAGGTGAGAAATAGGGTGTTCAATTTGATCCAAAAAAAATGACAATTTCTGATATTTATTTTTCTTCAAACATGAATTTTCAGTCCTGGCTGAGGAATCCTGAATTCCTTTCAGCTGAATTGCTGCCAGTCATCTTGACTTTTGTCTTGCATTTAGATGGCTGGAGAAAAGAGTGATGGTGTGGACTTCGTGCAGCTCTGCCTCACTTGCAATTCAAGATGTCTCTCTTGAGGTCATGATACTGTTCCAAAATGAAGAACAAACAACAAAGGGTTCTCCATGAGGTCTCCATACAGGCAGAAGGATTTCCAGAGCATATGTGAGTTGTAAATCTTGTCATGATGGGGGTACAGAGTCTGAAAACCACCTTCAACTCTCCTTCAATCTTCCCACTTAATCTAGCTTTTCATACCCAAATCTGTTACCCTTAACTTTGTCTGGCCCTCCATTGTCTGATACTTCCAGATTGCCTTCAGCTGTATCCCATCCTTTATCAGTCACCCCAGTCCCATCAAAATCCCCCTCAGACCCCTCCTCCCAGATTACTTGGTCACCCCTAGATCTTTCCCACAGTCTTTCTGTATATACGCTCCCTCTTGTCTCCATGAAGGTGCCCAGATTCAATCTACAAGTGTCAAATGGGGACTCTTCTTAAGAGTCAACCCAATATGGCAGATTTTTAACAAACTTTGTTTTACTTTGGCTGAAAGAAGGGTTGGATCAAATTCCTTTGGGCAGGACCCATGGTGTTGGTATTTTGGGGTCTCAAGCGCCCCAAACTTCAACATTATAGTCCCCTGACCTCAACAGTGACACATATTTCTTACATGCATTCCTCACTACTGTCATGGTCTAAGTTTATGCTTACTCCTCCCTCCATGTTGCATATATTTGTGGGATGGAACAAACCAAGTTTTTAGGATAACATTGTGTGTTAACTGCCTTTACCATGTTAGCTAGGAGTGGCAATATCTGCCCTCTGGGAACCCAATGTGCAGTTAAAGCAGACTTTGGAAGATGATGATGATGATGATGATGATGATGATGATGCTCCTTCTTTCTCCTTTGCTCTCTTTCTACTTCTCCTTCTTCTTCATTTTAATTAAATTGTTTTTTCCCCAAAACCTGGAATAATTTACTTTTTCTGCACAGTTTTCATTTTTGATTTCTGAGATATAGCTCTGAAAAAACAGCCTTTAAAAAATCAACTGTGTTAACTGAAGCTATTTGACTACCTTTTAAACACAAATCGAGGCGGAGCCAAGATGGCGGAGTAGAAAGACTCACCTAAGCTAGGTCCGAACCCACAGCCCATAGATTTCCTGTAAAAAGAACTCCTGACAAATTCTGGAACAGTGGAAGCCGCGCAGAAACACAGTGAAGGAGATTTCCGTTG
>JAQQSK010013681.1:0-11401 GCA_028658325.1 Potorous gilbertii
TGTATATAAATTCTTTCTATTTTTTTACTTATTTTTAAAACATTTTTAAATGAGTTGTATTGCTATTTTATAAAATATTCCTTGTGATGCCAGATGTTCTAGAGCTAGACAATTCTTAAAGAATAGGTAAATTCATTCTTAGCTATACTTTTCAAGGACATCTCATTGTTTGTTCGAAGTTTTCATATGAAACAGAACATTTCCACTAAAAAAAATACTTAAAATGTTGCACTTCTACAAGGGACATCTGCCAAGCCGTGTGAATTGTTTTCCTAATCATAAATTTGCTGGTTCACACCGGTGTAACTAGGAACTCTGAGGTAATAGTCAACATTTTTGTAACTTTTGTGGACTTTCCCATCAGGGAAGAATTTAGTGCTTAACTTTAGCATCAAGAAGATGAACTGCAGGAAATAAATTTATGTAAAAATGTGTGTGGAAAGATAAATGGATACACATGAAGCTTTACTGATCTTTAATTTTTTTATTAAATGGGTCATAGCTATGTATAAATTTCAGATTGCAAATAGTTTTATTAGATTCTTAATTTTAATTCTGAAAGATTTGGGGGGGGAATTTGTGAGAAATAAGCATCATTGCAAATGTGGCATGTGTAGAAAATATTTATATTTTAATAATCTTAACTTTCCTTAAATTATTATTTTTAAATTAGTATATAAAATAACTTTCTTTGAATTCCCTCTTTTTCTAGATAAGTATCACTCAGCTACAGCATCCTTCAACAATTTTAGAGATCCTTTCCTTTTTTGATAACATTATCTTATATTCAGTCACTCACAACAAGACTTTTTCAAAAGTATTGTGGAATTCTTGGCACAAATTTTGAACAAGTTATTCTTCAAGAGAAGTGGAGGGGCATTTGGGTAATGTCTAAGTCTTATTCTCTTGTTATCTCAGTTTCAAACAGCTGTCTGAAGTATTTATTAAGTGAAAAGAAAATTATTCTGAGTTTGACACTGCATTGCTATTTTGTTTAAAAAAAAAAAAAAGAAAGCACCCTCCTAGTGGCACATTTTATTTTCTTCTAAAAGAACCATATGGAATTAAAATTCAACAGTTAATAAAATGAGATAGCATTATGTAAAACACTCGGTAAACCTCAAGTGCTATAAAAATGCTAGCTATGATTTGTAAGAATTCAACAGGCTAAAGTTTAAATTCATATTACTATATTATACCATAATGCTTTTATATATGTAAGGTTCTAAGTATAGAATATTTCTTTAAGAAATCCAAAAATTTTGATATTGTATCATTGTATTCAATATGATATACAGTAATACTTTTAATAATCCATGATTTGCAACTGGATCCCATCTCATATACACAGCTTGCTTTCAGCTTCAGGAACATAATATATCTAGTGTTTAAAAAAATTGATAGGATGAATATGTGTATATGCTCACACACATGCACATATGTGCTAGCTTTTTAGCCTGATGATTCCTCAATATGTTCGGTGAGCAGAATGAAATACACACACACACACACACACACACAGAATTCATCTAAAATGTGTCACTTTCTAAATTACCTTTAAAAACACATTTGAAATTAGGAAAGGGTAGGATAGGTGGAGCATTTAATTATAAATGTTTGTGACACACACAAACTACACATATTTCAAGGCTCATTTGAGTAAGTGTGCTAAAACTTGAAGTTGAGATTTTTCATTTCATTTCATTATAAAGAAAATATTAAGAAAAGCAAATATGGAATGGATACTGGAAAAGTGTAAAATGACTACTTCTATGAATATTCTCATACAGCAACACATACACCTCAACTTACTCAAGAGTCTCTTACATACATACCTCAGTGGTCTGGCCAGAATTTCAAACTCTAAATGTCCTTTAATTTGGTAGCATCTTACTCAGAGCAGCTGCTTTAAAAGAAAAGAAAGGCAACAAGAACCATATGTAACCTTTGGACTCCCCAAAGAGGAAGATGAGAATGCCATTGGCAGATAGGTGCTATATAAATAACATTTATTCTTTTTCTTCAACCCTTACTTTTGGAACATTTTTTTGGAGGGCTGAAAAAGAAACTAACACCTACTTTCTTATAAAGGACCCAGTTCAATATTTCAGCATGTTTATTTGTTTTTAACATGAAGTTTTGGTAAAGTGGTAACATACTCACTTATAAGTTCATCTGAAATTCAAAGTTTTCATTTTCTTGAAGAAAGTAGCAAATTCACATATTTCTTTAGGCAAAGAATATTAACTGACTTCAATATTTAAATCTACCACAAAAAGGATTTAGTCCTTCTTTCACTATGTTCGGATAAAACTTTTTTGAAATACTGAAAAGCAAAAACTCACTTGTAATCATTAACTTCTTCTTCAGAAGCAATAATACGTTCTCTCACTGTCTTCAGCTCTGCCTGTGATTTTGTACTGTTCTGTTCTTGACGAACTATTCCTGCTCTTTGCTCAGTTAGCTGCTCTTGAG
This sequence comes from Potorous gilbertii, assembly GCA_028658325.1. NCBI lineage: Eukaryota > Metazoa > Chordata > Mammalia > Diprotodontia > Potoroidae > Potorous > Potorous gilbertii. The sequence continues at coordinate 2,476 of JAQQSK010013681.1, forward strand.
TTGCTTTCAAGCTGGATTCCATTAGATGAAGTTTTTCATCTTGACTGGCAAGTTCTTGGGCTGAAAGATAAAAAAAAAGAAAAGCATTGCCTTTCTTTAAACCAAGCTAATGCATTCTCCCCCCTCCCTTTTTTTTGCTTCAAATTTAATACAACATAACTTTGAGAAAGCTTTAAACAGACCCTTGTTTTCAGAAGGCAAGCTCTTTACTCTTACCCATCTCCCCATGTGAAAAACAGAAGTAAATACATATACATCTGAAAGAACAAGTGACAGATTTTAATAACTGAGAGCTGATGAAGTATTTTAACTCAAAAGAGGATATAAGCAGATCTAGAACTTAAGAATGTTTGTATTTGAGAATTTGCGAAGTTTGCTGCAGCAGTTGTACATCAGGAAGTTTATAAGATTGTTCTTTAAAGTCCTTCATGGGGACTTTTCTATACATACAAAGAAAATCAAATACATATACACTTAAAATTTCCAAAAAAAATCATCTTTCCACTAAAATATTTTTCATGTGTAAGAGAGTATACTCATGAACTGTAAGTATAGTTTCCCAAGGTCATCCAATAGATGGCACTCTTTCATTAGACCAAAGCTGACTGTGGCAGAATGCTTCAGGCTCTCAGAAAATAAGTGATTTAAGACAAAGACATTTTTCCTTTGTTCTTTGTTGACCGTATTCCTAGAGATATATGTCTATACATTTTCATTTGAATATTTTCCCCTTAAAAAATGTATGTCTGTCTTTTTCCTATTGCCCCAAAATATACACTTTCAAAGACAAATGTTCCATCTCAGTGATTTTTTTTAACCACCAGTACAAAAAGTGAGTGAATTTGTTCACATTCAACTCTGCACCTCAATCTCAAGGCATTTTTTGTAATTAAAATGAATTTTCTAAACATTTTGTTACAAGGAAGAGTAGTTGATACAATCCAGCTCCTCAAAACAGATTAAAAAATCCCAAACTCTCAAATCAAAAGAGAAAAACTATAGGGTGTTTAGAAGCCACAAATGGACAGTCATCACAATGGGGAGGGCCATATTTTCATACAAAAGGAACCTCTCTGCCTTTATTGAACCTCATTTTATGTCAAAAAGTGGTGTTTATATTGAGCTTCAATAAAGTTGAAAACCAAGGTATTGTTGTCTTACATCAGAAGTATCCTTTACAGGCAACCTCATAAAGAAAATACTCTGTATAAATATTGTGCATTTATCACTCATCTTTGAAGTTAAATGATGCTTCCCAGATAAATTAGATCTTACTGTATCTGATTCTCAGTTACTCATTTATAGATTTTTGAGGAACTGAAAGCTCAACTTTCAATGAAAATGTGAATGCCTGTTTGCTTTGTTTTCTTACAAATGTTTAAAATGACCAGTTTATTCTTCCTTCACCCCAAAAGGAATTACAGCATCTACCATTTTTATAACTTAAACCTGCTATATATTAACAGTTTAGATTTGTGCCTCAGGAAACCACAGAGCTAACTCAAACAGCTAAATATTTAACAAGGAAGCACACATCACCCAGAGCTCATCTTTATTAAATCCCAAGTACATGTGAATCTTTCTGAACAAATGAGCTAAATGTTTAATAATTTCAACACATGTTAAAAGTATGGACAAAAATCCAATAAAGAACTTACAACAAGTTTACTTTCCAAATCTAAAATCAATCCTTCAGGCAAAATGAAAAAAACTAAAAAGTAAGGGGAAAGCTTTACTGCTTCTTGTCCAATAAGAAAATGTAATCAAATGAAAGAAAAAAATCAATACTTTTTGGTGACATGTTTTTAGCATTGTTAATGTAGAAGCATAAATATTTCAAGTGCAATACTTTTATTTTACATGTTTCTCTATGTCTTAGTGCCTCTATTTTTTCTAGAGTAAAACAAAGCAAAGACAAAGCTATGAAAAATAAAATTGGGAGTGGGGGGGGGAAGATGTACAGATTTTTAAACTGGCATGCTAAATATCCTAATTTTCAAAATAGTTTGATCAATGCCATTTCTCAAGAGAAACTATATAGGTTATGCCATTTCAAAAGGTTTCTTTTTGAAAAAAGCTGCTTCCAAGGACAGGTTTCCTTGAGGATGACAGGGGCAACTTGTGGCTCATGCTTATACACACACAAAAACCTTTCCTTTTCCCAAACATATCAATGCCTTGTGAATTTTCTAAGTGCTGTGTCCCATCAAAATAGCTAAGCAGATTTATGTTTCCCAATTCTTGAAAGGACCTACTCTAATTCATTATACGCTGGTTAAAAAGGGGTAAATTATTTTAAGTTTACCTATGCTTTGGACTGGAGCCTGAGCTGATCCCAAGCCAGAGGCGCCAGCAGCTGCATGCTTTATTTACAATCCCTTTGTCAGACTTACAACTGCCCCAGGCTATAACATAGTGTACCTAATGTTCAAACTGGCAGGTAATCTTATGTCAAACATACTTCTTTGATTTAAAGTGATCAATAGATTCTTGTAAAGAGGTAATTTCTCTGATGTTTCCACCTTGCCTTTCTTACAGGTGATTCACACAAAAGCCTGCTTATAGGATGTACGAACAATAAACAGAAAGCTATAATCATGTTTTTTCAGATGTTTCCGGTGCACAACGATTTGGGATCGATACCCTGTGTAATACAATTATCTGCAATGATCTGGGTGTATTGAAAAAGAATTTGCAGCAGACCTCTAGGGGGTTTGATCCAGAAACACGTATCTGGCAACGTGGTGAAGAGTGGAAGGAAAAATTAAGGGTTTGACGAAGGCTTTCTGTTATATACCAAATGACTTCATTAATACTTTATCTGGTAAAAAGTAACGTGCCACAAAGTTTTATCACGTGACTTAAAAGTATTAATAATGGAAATGATACTCCTGCTTTTGCTTCCATGTTTGCTTATCTGAAAAGGCAGGCTATAACAATATTAATAAATATTGAAGAAAGAGGATCAGACTTGTCCCAATAAAATGTAAAAGAGAGCATTGTTAAAAGTGAATGCTTGAGTGTGGCAGAATGGATAGATTGGACTTGGAGTCAGGACAACCTGGTTTCAAATCTCATCTCTGAAACCAGTTATGGCATTTGACTTTGTTGAATTTGAGTTTTCTCTTTAGGAAAATGGGACAGTAATCAACCCTCAAGGTTGTTGTGAATATAATGGTAAACATTTGCTTTCATCATAAAATGAATTCCTAATTTTTGTTCCATCTGAAATTATTTGTATGAATATTTTCAGGTATAAAAATCTTGAATACCTTACTTAAATCTTTGATTGTTTTCTACTAGAGAGGTAAAATAATTTATATTAGGAATTAATTTGTAGCAGTGCAACCAAACTATTCCCTAAACCATTTGCTTCAAGCTTCTTAAGTTCAAAGGATGGTTTGCACTGTCAGCAAAGAGCTAGCATGTTCAGACTGGAAAGGGCCTTAAACAAATTTTCTGCAAACATCTGTTTGTGTGGAAACAACCCAGTCTTGTTTATTTGCTTTGGGTGAAGATGCTGACTCTGTCTCTGCATCCACTCTAAAGTTAAGACCCACACAGTTTTTTTTTCTATTTCAGCACTCTAATCATATGTCCATAAGCTGGGAATTCTCTTTCGACAGGCTCCACCACCTTCCCCTGCAGTAATGGCACAGTTTGGGGGGGATGGGAGGTGGAGAGTGTTGGTTTGTTATTACCTGCTTCGCCTGAAAGCCCTGCTGATGCCCATCCAGCAGTTCCTGACTTAGCTGCTGAATCTCAGCTCTGACTATAATATCTTTTCCCCTGGTTCTTTGCTTTCAATGTGTCCTGGATACTGGCTTCCAGTTTCCTGACCATACTGTCAAGATGCCTCACCTCAAATATTCTGACTTTGATACCTTAGCTTGCCTGCAGGAGACCAACCTCTGACTTTCTTAGAGGGTAACATCTTTTGCGTATAGCCTGTGAAGACAAAAAAAGCATTCCAATAGTGCCTTTTATGATGTACTTTTTACATTGCATCCTGCTATTTTGAGCTATAGGATACAGGAGATTATACAGCACCTCATTAGCAACTGGGTCAAGTATCCACATCTCCTCCAGGATCAAAAACTTAAAGGGACTTTCATTTTTTAAAAAGTCTGCTAAAGAAGAGATTCAACATTACACTAAATACAGTATTAATCAATACTTAAAGGTTCAAAGGCAAAAGAAAATATTCCACATAATTCTCAGGGAAGGAGAAGGGAGACTAGTTTGATCAAAATGAATTCTTTTCTTTTAAAATATGAAGAGGGATTTGATGAATAAAAAAGTATATTTAACCTCTGTGAGCCAACACCTACAGAGCCTGGAATGAGCTCTAAAGCAAACCACATTAATGTGACACATGGGGAAATCCCCACACCATAAAGATAATTATGAGCCCCTACTAATTACTTCTCTTCACTGCTTAAACTAATTAGCTTTATAAAAATAAAATATTCATCATTTCTCTTTTTTCTTCATTATCATCATACAATCTCAAGGAGAGGAACTTTGCATTCAGTGTGACTTGCGAAAGCCTTAGTCTACAAGATGAAAGGTTTCCACATAAACAACTATCAGCTTTAAAATAAACTTTTTCTAAACTTTATTCGTGTTCATTTCATATCAATATGGGTTTTAATGACTGGCTGTTTTTTTATTGGCTTCATGCCACCCCTTGAATCTCTATCATGCTCCATCATGCTTCTTTTAATCTGAATATTTAGTCCTCTTTCATGTCTTAATTACAGCAAATTGCGCACAGTTGGCACCATTTCTTGAAATTAATCCCAGAGTACTTTGTTTCTGTCAAGCAGTCAAAGCCTTAGAGAATAATAGTAAATGTTATTGCAGATCTAAATTTAAATGACTGTCTATGTATTTAACTTAAGCCTTTAATTATTCGTGCTGTACTGTTTTTGGTTCAAATGTTAAACATTTTTCATTGAGAATATAAAATTACTTCAGACAGTTTAAAACCAGCAGCTATGTTTGGCAGCAATTTTAATGTAACAACAATTATTTGTGTTAACATTTTCTCAGGTATAGAAAACTTCATGGATGGGATTATGATATCATTTTTATAAAAATATGTCTCTATCTCCTCCATTGCTTTAGTCACAATCAATGAGAGTCATCAATTTAAATCTATTACCCCATCTCCAACTCCTTACCTCTGAATCAAGATCACTGGTCAAGATCACTGTTAAATTATGAACTAAACTCAATAACCATCAAGATCAAAATATAAAGTCATTAGTCTCTGGACAACTCCCAGCAAAATAGCTCTTCAAAAAAAAAATTCATGACAACCACAGAAGCACTGATATTTATTAATTCATCTAGTCTTTAATGCACTTTCCTTTCTTCCTTAACTTTTTTTCCTTCCTTCTTTCTTTTTTCTCCCCAATTTAATTTTGAGGAAGAAACAATACCAAAAATTTTAATACCTCCTCAGTATTATACAGCTTCACAATTCTAAACAACCTTAGAAATCGTGCAAATCTTAAATGCGGTCAACACTATAATATTGAATACTATGAGAAAAAAAGAATCCTATATAAGAGAATTCAATTTTTACATTTTATGACTATATATTTTATAGAAATTTGAAACATAAAGAAGTACGGAATATATATTCACTGCTCAGCTACAAATAATGAAATATTTTCACTTTTTTGGGGGGAGCTGGAGGATGAGGAGTGGTTTAGAAAATTCCTGTTAAGGAAAAAAGCCTCTACAAAAACTAAATTGAAACTTCTCTTCAACTTAATGTCTTAGAAAATTTTCTAGAGCATTGAGAGGTTAAGTGACTTGCTCATGTTCAAATGATCAGAATATGTCTGAGATGAAACTTGAACAGAATCCTTCTTGAATTACAGTGTTGCCTGTCTCTTCATTCTATGTTTTTGGTGCTAAAATAAAAAACTGATTTTGTAAATTATTTCTTTTAGTGGCATGCTTAATGCATTATTTGTGAATGAAAACTACATAAAATTCATTAATAAAATGCATCTGATTGTACTGTCGTGTGTATCATATCTATGGGGTTAATTTCAAAATTTTTGTCTCTCTATTCTTCTTCATGATAATATATAAGCAATGTTTACATAGCATTTTAAGGTTTGCAAAGTGGTTTGTATATATCATCTTATCTGATGCTAATAACCACCCTGTGAGGTAGGTGTCATTTTCATCTGCATTTTACAAGTGAGGAATGATTGCATTCTATCTCATCTTTTCCAGCGGATTGACCTATCTATTACCTCCACTTCTTCTCCAATCTTCCCTTTCTCTATCTTTGTCTGCTCTCTGTGTCTCTGCCCCACCCCACCACATCAACAGGCTGCTTTCAAACTGTCTACAAACATTTGTATGTCTCCTCCAGTATCAGAACACCTTCATTTGATTCATCCATTCTCACTATCCATCTTTCTGAAGGCTGCATAAAATTGGTGCCTCCACTTCTTACTTTCTTCTTAAATTTGGATTCTTACCTCATCATTCAACTGAAACTGTCTCCTTAAAGTTACCAACGATCTGGTAATTATCAAATGTAATGTTTTTTTCTCAATCCCTGTCCATTTTTTTTTTACCCCCTTCAGCCTTTGACAATGTCAATTAATCTAAATTTCTTGATTCTCTCTTCCTTCTGGATTGTCAAAATAGTATTCATTCCTGGTTTTCCTCCTAATGATCCCATGAATACTTCTTCATCTCCTCTGCTGGACTTAAACCCAGCTCATTCAAGCCATGGGTATTGCTCAAGGTTCTCTCTTGGGCCCTCTTCACTATTTTGCATAGTGATCTTATGGAACCTACTTATCAAGTCTAACTTCTCTCCTGATTTCAACTTTCATATCTCTACCTATTGGGATCTGGGTGCTAGGATCCTCTACGAGGGTGTTTCATAGACATCTTAACCTCATTGTTTCTGAAACTAAACTCATTATCTTTTTCCCAAAGCCCTTCTTTTTCTTTCTCTTAGCATTTGTTTCACTGCCAAAAATCTCACCATTCTCCCAGTTGGGTAGACTTGCAATCTATACGTCAGCCGTGATTCCTTACTCTCTTATGTTCTATCTGTTTCCAAGATGCATCAGTCAATCAGTCATTGCCTACCTATTACTTCCAAAATCAAACATAAAATCTGTTTGACATTCACAACCCTTTATATTTTGCTCTATTCCTTCCTTTACCACTCCCACAGAGTGCTTTTACACTTTGTTCCCCCCACATACTCTTCAGTTAATCAAACTGGATTCCTTGCTGTTAATCGCACATGACACTCCATCTCCCAAACCTGTGCATGTTCACATACCCCTATGTCTGAAATTCACCCTTCTTATATCTCATTTCTCCCTCCTGGCTTCCTTGCTAAAATCTTAACCATCTACAGGAAGCCTTTCCAATTTTCCCTTAATTCTTATATCTTCCCTCTATTATATTTTCAGTTTGTCCTGTGTATATCTTGTTTGCACATAATTGTTATAACATAGTATAAAAGTTGGTACATTGTACATAGTTGTTAGTACATAGTACAAAATACGTTAGTTTCCTCATTAGATTGTGAAGTCCTTGAGACTGGAGATTCTCTTTTGCCTTTCTTCATATTACCAGCATTTAGCAAGGTGCCTCAAATTCAAAGATATACAGGTACTTAATAAATTCTTATCAATTTGAGGAAATAGAAGCTCAAAAAGATAGATGGTTTGCTCATGGTCACATAGTTGCTAGGTATCTAATAGAGAATTCAGACCCAGGTCAGTCTGACTCCCAATCAGTGTTTATCCACCTTATCCTGTTGCCTCAATAAAATTTCCTTTCATGGGAAAAAATGTCTCTAAGTTGGTTCAACAAAACTGCATAAGAGGGAGGAGCCAAGATGGTGGAGTAGAAAGATTCACTTATGCTAGCTCCGAACCCACAGCCCATAAATTACCTGTAAAAAGAACTCCCAACAAATTCTGGAGCAATGGAAGCCACACAACAATGGAGTGGAGGAGATTTCATTCCAGAGAGTCTCAAAAACCAGCACCAAAGGTCTATTGCACACTAGACCTGGAGCACAGCCCAGCCCTGCCTTGGCTGCATGGCACCGAGAGGAGTAGATCCAAGCAGGCTTTGGGGACTTAATCTCCAGAGGCCACAAAGGTCCCTCAACCCGCAGGCATTACAGCTCAGTGAGAGACCCTATCTGGCCAACTGAGAGGGAAGCAGGGTGTCTCCATAACTCAGGCCCCCTCAGGAGGCAGCGGCAGAGGCAGCAGCAGACCAGCGCTCCCAAAGCAGACAGGAGCTCAGATTCATAACTGAAGGGAACCACATAAACCCCCTGAGGGAACTGAGGCTGGGAGAAGGCCCTGCCCTCACCTGAGCACAAGAACTTAATCTCACATGGAATAGCAGCCCCGCCCCCCCCTCGCCAAAAGCCCTGAGACTGGAAAGCAGCATTTGAATCTCAGACCCCAAGCACTAGCTGGGTGGATCTGGAGGCAAGGTGGGTGTGGAAAGGAATCTCAGAAGTCAAGTAACTGGCTGGAAAAATGCCCAGAAAAGGGAAAAGAAATAAGACCATAGAAGGTTACTTTCTTGGTGACCAGATATCTCCTCCCATCCTTTCTGATGAGGAAGAGCAATGCTTACCATAAGGGAAAGACATAGAAGTCAAGGCCTCTGTATCCCAAATATCTGAAATAAATATTCAATGGGCTCAGGCCATGGAAGAGCTCAAAAAGGATTTTGAAAATCAAGTTAGACAGGTGGAGGAAAAACTGGAAAGAGAAATGAGAGAGATGCAAGAAAAGCATGAAAAGCAGGGCAACACCTTGCTAAAGGAGACCAAAAAAAAATGCTGAAGAAAACAACACCTTGAAAAATAGGCTAACTCAATTGGCAAAAGAGGTTCAAAAAG
>JAQQSK010013682.1:0-11400 GCA_028658325.1 Potorous gilbertii
TCTCGTCAAGCCACGCAGCTTGGCCAAGGCTGGGCTGGGCTCCGCACTCGGCTCCCGCGTCAGGCGCAACCAACGTTTCCGTGGCCCTTTCAGGTCTCCGTGGGCTGGAAATCTCCTCCACCATGTTATTCTCCACTTCTGCTGCTCCAAAATTTCTTGAGAGACCCTCTCTACAGGTATTTTATGGACTGTGGGGAGGACCCTGTGTAAGTGTGTCTTTCTAGTCTACCATCTTGGCTCTGCCCCCAAGTTTTAATAATTTTAAGCCACTTAATTTAATTTCCTGATGTAAAGAAAATGTATCCTAAAGTAGCACAAAATACCCAGGGAAGATAGTGTTTTCTCCCTTACTTGGAATCTTCAAGATATTCCTCTTGTTTGGGGTGCTGTCAAGAGAATTCTTAGTCAGGTGTGGGGTCAAAGAGGTGGTCTCTGAAGTACCTTCCAACTCTATTATTATATGATTCTATTAGTGAAATTAAGAAGACAGCAAATCTGCTGAATTCTTTCTCCACATATCTTCAACTATTAACTGAACCAGTATGTCTCATATCTAGGAAGATATTCATATAAGTAAATCTGCCTGCTCTAGTTCCTCAAAAGCTTAGCACCATCCTTTAACCAGTCCATTTTTACCTGCTTCTCATTTTTATCATCAATCTAGTCTTAATACCTTTCATGGTATGATCAGGTTACCTGGATCTTCTCTTGATAATATACTCTTGTAGTGGAGTGGAGTGGAAAGAATATTGGATTTTGAATCAAAAGAACTTAGTTTACATATCACTTTGCTACTTACTATGTGACCATAGTAAAGCTGCAGTCTTATTAAGTGCCTGTTGTGTGTATAGCATGTCGTAAGCACTGGGGGAACTACAAAAAGTAGTCTCTGTCTTTGTGAAGCTTAAAATTTAATTAGAGATAAGACATAACAGATATCTAATACTCAATATATCATGATAAGTTCATGAGAATTGGTATAAAGAATGTTTTGCAAGATCCGAGGAAGGAAGGTAGCTATCAGCTGTTGGGATGTGGCATAGTTGGGATGTGGCATTGGAGTTAGGCTTTAAAGGATGGGTAGCAGCAATTCAACAGAGCAAGGGGAGGAAATTCTAGGGACTGAGAATAATATACAAAAAGCCATAGTAGCCCCTAGTTTGTATTATAAACTAGTATCAGACATAGGAAAAGGAGGGTAACAAAAATTTTTTTTGGATAAAAGGTCCTCCTGAACAGCTCATACATCCAGTTCTCCCCAATTATACCTTGATTAATAAATACTTGTTGACTAATAGCAGCTACCTCCCAGAGTTATAAGGATCAAATGAAATGACACAGGTAAACTATTTTGCAACTGTTATCATTATTTATTATCCTATGTATCTAATGATATACCATTCTAAGCACTGTATTTACTGCCCTTGGGTACTTACACAGCTTACTTTTATTTACAGGACTGGGAAGATAAGTTCTGGGAATCACTAACCCAAAACAGATAATATAACATGAGAATCAGAAAGGGAAAATGTTTCTAGGAACTCCTGAACTTGGGAAGCTGATGTAGACATTGGTTTTAAGGTTGTGTGTGTTTGTCCTTCGTTGCCAAAGAAGACCATGCCATCAGAAATAATGACATGATTTGCACTTGACTTTGTTTTCAGTGAGGGAGGAATGTGTAGGTCACCAGCCTCACTTCTCCTCCAGAGCCATCTGAATCCAGTGACCAGATAGTCATCAGGATGGGGCAGTTGGGGTTAAGTGACTTGCCCAAAGTCACACAACTAGTGAGTGTCAAGTGTCTGAGGTGAGATTTGAGCTCGGGTCCTCCTGACTCCTGCACTGGTGCTCTAGCCACTGTACCACCTAGCTGCCCCTAAATAATGATATGACTTGCACTTGACTTTTGTTTTTTGAGTGAGGGGGTTTTTAAGGATATTAAAGCATGAGAAGATTTAAAACCATTTCTTTTGAGACCTCAAGGAGTGTCTCTAATGGTGGGAGTTTTAGAGAGGTTGCTTTTGTTTTGGAGGACATCACACAAATCACACAACGTAAGCTACTGCCTTAAGAGTTAGAAGTAGCCTCCAGTTATTGTTCGATGCTTCTGTTCAGAGAGCCTGGAAGTCTTGGAGCAAAGGTTGGGTGACCACTGGTCTAGTACATTAAAGGGAAGATTCTTAGTGGACAGTAGTCCTTTACCTGCCACCAGCACTGCAACAGTGGATTATGGTCCTTTAACTGATTGCAAACTATTGTGGAAAATGTTTCTGACCTAGACAATTACACTTGACATCAAAATTTCCTAGACTATGTATATTCTAAATATATTAAGAGATACTTAGAAGTTGTCATACATTGCTCTCTACTATCTAAATGGACAGACATTCTATATGTACGTTCAGTCATTTTGGAAAAGGGGCAAGAGAGAATCATTTTGAAAGGTTATGGACATGATGAGTTGAAGCTCAAAATGAAATTGCTGTTATTTCCTATGATGTTAACTTTGAAAAAGATAAACAGATGTTCTGCACTATTACTGATACCAATATGGGAGGTAAACTAATGAGTGACTGTCACACTCGAATAAAAATAATGTATGTGCATGCAAAAAAAAAAAAAGAATTTTTTAAAGAAGATTCAAATGGGTCATTAAAAATTCTTTATTTCAAGAGATATGTGGATCTAATTTTTTTAACCCAACATCCTGAATTATATCTTTTTAATTTGACTTGTAATTGCTTGCAGCATAGTACCATCTGCACTTGGAAGCTTAATACCTTTTATGTACCATTAATGATGTCAGGGAATAAAGTAAAATTCAGCCTGGCTTCCATTCACTGGACATCTGGTTTTCATTCTACAACTAAATATTTATTAATTCTTCCATCTGCAAAGCATGTGTGAATTTTTCAGAACTCTTATATTATCAAGAGTAGCACTTATTTATCAAGGTACAGAGGCTAAACACTCTTTTAATGGGATGTGTGTGTGTATGTATATACACACATACGTAAAATCATGAAGTCACAGAATTTAGAACTAAAAAGGAGATCATCTGGGTTTCACTTTTTTCATCTTTTAGTACAAATAAGTAAAATTTAGTGACTTGTCTAAAGTCTCACAGTAAATAAATGTCAGGGCTGAGACTCGAACTCTGGTCTTCTGAGTTAACTCCAGTGTTCTTTCCACACACCACAAAAGTAATAATGGCCAATAATTATATGTTTGTGTGTGTATCTCTATCTCTATCTCTATCTATCTATCTGTCTATCTATCTATCTATCTATCTGTCTATATCTCACTTATACTGCATGTTGAGTATGGTATTTCCTTTCATCTGCTTTATAACTCTGAACAGGGTTGTATAGATGTGGAAACTAGGATTCAAAGAAATTAAGTGACTTGTGTAAGGTCACACAGCTAGTGAAGAAGAAATCAGGGACTCACTCCTGTTCCATTTCCATGCTGTCGTAGCTGCCCTTTCACTTGTAATCATCACACATAAAGAATTTAGTTTTTTGTGGGTTAGCATTTCAATAATCTTGGTTCCAGCTTCATAGGACTTTGAACTAGCCACAGTAACTCTTCAAAATTACAGGCAGATGAGATGGTAAATCATTGGATGAATATTCTTTGTATAAATCCAGAGCATTTTGTTCAGTTAGAAATCAAAATAAAAATATATGGTACAGAACACTTTGGTTTGGAGAATGTGTATTTGTGTGTAGGGAACGTGTATAGGGAATTATATTATATTTCTTTTACCATATTTAGGTCAGCTTGAAAGAGTTGCTTCACATTTTCCTTTAATTTATATTTATTTTATAATTTTATAATTTATATTTAAAACTAGACAAAAAAAACCCAGGTGAGATTAGTGTTTGAAGTTTTTGTTGATGTTTCTTCACTTTGTTTTGGTTTTACTCTCGTTCATCTATTAATAAAATTGTGACCTGGTCATAATATAATACACCTGTCTAAGTCGTAGGCAAAGAATTTTAATGTTTTATGGCACTCTTTCTCATTTCTTGCTTGCCATAAAGTTGTATTGCTAAACCATCTGCACTGTACACATGGTCCCAGTATCATTCACTGATTGTCCTCCATAGCACTCTGTTCTAAGAAGCTCTAAGGGTTCGTCACATTTGCCAGATTATTGTATTTTTAATGATTGCAATAGCAACAATTCACATTTTTATAGTATTTTAATATTTGTAAAGTCGTTCTCTCTCCATAACCCTGTGAGATTGATAGGGCAAGTATTATTTTCTCCATTTTATGGATAAGGAAACTGAGGATCTGGGGGGAGGAAAAGTCACTTATTTGTAGGCACACAGCTAACAAGTTTTCTGGGGCAGAATTGAAACCCTGAAGGGAAACTTAGTATCTTGACTCCCAAGTCCTGTAATTTATCTACCCACAAAGCCCTCTTGCAATATTCCTGTGAAATATATTTCACAGAGATAAATAGTTTTTCCCAAATTTTAGCTGGTTAAATTCTAAACTGATTGTAAATAAAGGAAACTGTTAGAAACTCTTTTTCACAATTGTATGCTAACAAAACCTACAACATAGAGGAAATAAATAAATGCTTACAGTATCTAGGTATGTGAGATGTTTATCTAAACCTAATTTCTGCCAGACTCTTGATTAATAGACTAAGTAACCAATATCAGAAAATGAGACTGAATGAACCATAAATGAACTGCCAAAGGATAGAAATGCCAAAACTGGATGGATTCACAAGTGAATTCCATCAGCACTCAAAGAAGGAATTAATCCAATGCTATGTAAACTGTTTGGAATAAGAAAAGATAGCATCCTTCCAATCTCTGTGATATAAATATGATCTTAATACCTAAACCAATGAGAGACAAAGCAGAAGAAGAGAACCATAGACCAATATCACTAAAAAATATGGATGCAAAAGTTTTAAATAGAAAGTTTAAATTTAATCATAGGAATAAATGAATTTTCCTCTCTGTTTGGAATTCAGAGTTCTTCATAACCACCTTCTTTACCAGGTACTCTTTCATACAGTGACAGTTGCCTCCTTGCTTTTTTTTTAAAACTAGACACTCAGCTTCAGGCTTCCTCCTGCCTAGAATATTCTCCTTTTACTTCTCCACCTCTTGGCTTTCTTGGATTCCTTCAAGTCCCAGCTAAAATCTCACCTTCTATGGGAAGCCTTTCACAATCCTTTTTAGTTTCATTGCCTCTCCTCTGTTGATTACTTCCTATTTATCCTGTATATATTTTGTTTGAACATAGTTATATCCATGTTGTCTCCCCCCATTAGATTGTGAGCTCCTGTAGGACAGGGTCTTTTACCTTTCTTTATCCGTAGCATTTAACAATGTGTCTGGTACTTTGTAGGCACTTAATAAATACTTATTGACTGACTCAGCTTTCTTTGATATATTAAATAATTTTTACAGAAATGCATGAGCAAACATTAATTGTAGTGGAGAAAAGTAAGAAGACTTTCCAGTAAGATCAGAAGTAAAGCAGGCATGGCACTTACCATCAACACAGGTTAGCTTAGTACCAGAAATGCTAGATATAGTAAAAAGACAAGGAAAAACTGAGGGAATAACAATAGGCAAAAAAGAAAACAAAATGATAATTTTTTTGTAAATGCTACAATGGTGTATTTAGAAACTTTATAGAATCAACTTGAACTAATTAAAATACTAATTTCAGCAAAATTGTAAGATATAAGATAAATCCGCATAAATCCATGGCATTCCTGTATATAACTAATAAAACCCAGTCAGAAGTGCTAGAAACATAAATTCCATTCAAAATAATTACAGAAATTATATGATATTTAGGAGTGTATCTTCCAAGAGAAAAATAGACCTAAATAAATAGAGAAAAATTTATTAGTTATGGGTTGATCCAATATAATAAAAATTATAGTACTATAAAAATTAATTTACTTATTCAAAGTTGTACCAATCAGATTCACAAAACTAGAGGAAAAAAAATTCATATCAAGAAACAAAAAGCCACGAGTCTCAAAGGTAATACTGGAGATGGGGGAAATGATAAGGAATTGAAGAGCTATCAGTATCAGATCTTAAATTTTACTACAAAACAATTATCATTAAAATAAATATTTTGAAAATATTTCTGTTTGAAAATAAAAACAGTTGATCAGTGGAATAGATTACACTTAGAACATGCAGAAGCAAACAAAGATAGTAATATAATGTTTGATAAACACAAAGACTCCAGTTGCTGGAGGAAAGACTTGCTACCTGACAAAATCTACTATGAAAATTGTGCAACAGTCTGGCAGAAATTAGATTTAGATTAACATCTCACATCACGTACTTTAGATAATATCCAAATAGATATGTCACTTGTATATATGAAAAGTTATATATCATAAAGAAACTAGAGGTGACAGGAAGAAATTACCTTTCAGATCTGTGAATAAGGGTGGATCCATGAGTAAACAAGTGATAGGGAGAATTATGCATACTAAAAGGCACAATTTTGATTGCATATGATTAAAAAAGTTTTCCACACTGAAATCTAATATAGTAAAAATTAGAAGGAAAACTGAGAAAAAAAATTTTCACAACAAGTTTATTTGATGAAGATCTCATTTCCACAATATATAAAGAACTGATTCAAAATTTTAAGACCAAGAGCCATTCTCCTATAAATAAATGGTCAAAGGATATAAATAGTTTTCAAAGGAAGAGATCCAAACTATCAATTTTTAAAATCATGTAAAAAGTTCTACATCACTAACAATTAGAGAAATACAAATAAACTTTGAAGTTCTACCCTATACATATGACAGGCAAAGACTACAAAAGAGAAAAATGGCAAATGTTAGAGGGGTTATGGGAAAACAGATACACTGGTAGAGCCATACACTGAACCAACCATTTGGGAAAGCAATTTGGAACCATGCCCAGAACATACCCTTTGATCTAGCTATACCACTACTAGGCCTCTATCCCAGAGAAATCAACAAAAGAGAAAAAAGGATTTATATGTACAATAATATTTTTAGCAGCTCTTTTCGTAGGGGCCAGAACTTGAAACAGGATGTTACTATCCCATGAGAAATGATGAAATTGGACAATTTGAAAGGAAACTGGGAAGACCTTTATGAACTGATGCAAAGCTAGGAGAATAATTTATACAATGATAACATTATAGAGAAAAAAAGCACCTTTGAAAGACTTTACAATTATGAAACATGCCACTCACTTACTGACTGAGAGGTAATGAATTTGAAATACCGAGATACATTTTTTTTGCATATGGTTAATATGGGAATTAGTTTTGCCAGAATATATGGATGCATTTTGAGATTTTTTTTTAAAAAATTGTTTAATAATAAAAATAGGCAATATTTATATAATGCTTACTATGTGTAGGCACTGTACTAAGCACTGTATAATTTTTGTCTATGGAGAGAGAAGGTGGTGGGAGGGACAGATTAATTTTTTTTAAAGTTATTATTAAATTCTTGTTAAAAAATTTTTTAAAAAATGTTTTAAGCTGACTTCCTAAATCATATGGTAAGAGAATATCCCATTTGTTGTCTGCTATTATTTTACTGTCTGAAGCAAACGTGGGGTCAGTGAATTTTAGTTACTTAGCTTTCGTTACGCCAAGCCACCCCTCATAATGACTTGAAAGGCTGTTTTTCCATAATCGTGTCTCCAGTTAACTATTTAGCAAAATTATAGGTGGAATATTTTTTCCATGTGGTCTAAATGTGATTACTCATTCAAGTTCAAAATAGGATATATGAATTCATTTCAAGCTACTGAAACCAGTGTTTAAGAATCAAATGACTTTCTGCAATCTGTTAATATTTGTAAGGATGATGTTTACAAAGGTGTTCTTAGAAACAATTTAAATTGCAACAAATATATTCTACTCCCTTCTCCATGAATAGAATGCATATATGATATATGGTAATATTTTCTTTATATATTTGAACAAAAATGATTTGGCATGCCTGATGTTCTTATAAAGTGTAAGAGAAGGGAAGGGAAGGGAAGAATAGAAGAAAAAAAATCTAAATGTGTTGATATTCCTCTACTGTTTGTGAAAGACTGTGTTAGGTGGGGCAGTGGATAAAGCACTAGGCCTAGAATCAGGAAGATTCATCTTCCTGAATTCAAATCTGGTCTCAGACACTAAGTATGTGACCCTGGGCAAGTCACTTAACTCTGTTTACCTCAGTTTCTTCATCTGTAAAATAAGCTAGAGAAAGAAATGGCAAACCACACCAGTAGCTTTGCCAAAAAAACCCCAAATGGGGTCATAGAGTCAGACTCAACTGAAAGATAACTGAACAACAATGTTGATAAGGCACTCTGCCACAGGTGATAGAGATTGGGCTTCCAAGTCAGGAAAACCTTAATTCAAGTATTGCCTCTGACTCTATCTTACTATGTGACCCTGAGCAAGTCACTTAACTTAACATCTGCCCTACGCAACTATCTTAAAACTGTCAGCAACCAAACTAGTGCTAACATGCACACTGATAGGAATTTTCTATCCTAAGAAATCAAAAGGCCATATCTTCTATTCTATGATTATGTCTACATTAACAAAAAAGTAAGCTTGATTTATTTAAAATGAAGCCCATTCCAGAGGCAAAGCCTAAATTCATTAAGCTCAACTCCCTTTTTTCACCATGTAGTGTCACATAGAGCTGTCAGTGTTTTCTTAGTTTTATTAAGTTGACTGTGGTACAGAAGCAAAGACATAAGGATATGTATAAGCTCATCCTCCATGAAGTAATTTGTAGATAATTTGGGGAGCAGCTAAACTTTAAATGTGTGACACCACTGTGGATTTTTTGTTTATTTTTGCTTCTACTTACCTATAATAGTTAAGTTAAACTTAAATGTGTGACTTAAAAAAACTTAAATATGGACTTAAAAATTTTTGCATCTATATACTTTAATAGAAATTTATCTGTACATAGAAATCTGCTTACTGAAATTTGAGCACTGAATTATGTAAACAATTTAACTTGTCACTGCACTGGATGAAGGGGTAGAAGAATTAAAAGAATTCTAACCTACTTTGTATTCCATCCATGTGGTTGTTTCAGGGAAGGTTAGCATGTATTTTTAGAAAGCCATGTTGGATACCCTTTGTGAAATATCTAGGGTTGTATTCAGTGCCTTTTTGAACAGATGGGGCCAAAGAAGATTCCTGTTGTTCCTTGGGTCCTCATTCCGTACCTAGCTTATTTACAGTGTTACCAAGCCAGACAATCTCTTTCAGACCACAGTAGATAATATGACTGCTATAAATGAAACAGATTTTGCACATTATCATCCCCTAAATCATCCTGCTTCAGGGATGCTTGATTTTTAAAACTATATGAGCATATAGTGCCTTTTTGCTTTGCTTTTGCCAAAACAAAAGTAACCTAAATTACTCTGGCTATTTGGTTTTCCAAATCTGCTCAGTCCCAGAAAAGTGAATGAATGGATGAATGGATGAATGAAGTCTGTTATGATTGACGATGAGGTTTGTTTGAAAATTAAGGTAACATCAGAGTTACCATACCTCTGAACTTTTAAGGAGAAAAGTTTGAAGAATAAGTTTAAGCATGCTGACTATCAAACAAGTGCACAGAGAATGGGGAAGCTTCAGTGGTGAGTCTAAACTTCTACCTAGAAAATGAAGATTTGACTTCTGAACCCCTTTCTCCTCCCCAACTTGGAGACAGTGAGAAGAAGCTGTGGTTGTGAAAATGCTTGGGGTTTTTAGACAAACTGGGTTTAGATCTAGGGAAAGGGAAGGAAGTATAAAAAAGCAGAAATAACAGGGAAATAGCCTTTTTACCCCAAACTATTTCATCACATACAACTATTAAGACTAAAAATAAGTCTTATATATTGCCTAAAATCCCACAAATTAGAGAATTTTCTTAAAGAAAGCGTTCTCTTTTTAGAAATGTAAACGTTGAGTCATTCCTATCATCGTGTGGATTAGTTTAGCTAGATTGCTTCTCCCCCCTAATACATAGCAGATTAGCTGAGTAGAAGGGAGGAAAATTTTGATTTTGGGTTGCCAGTGTCAAGATGGTTTTGATGACAGGATAAGGACATTAGGTTCCTGGAATTTTGCTTCTGATAATTGTTAGCCTGACTAACACGTTTCATTGTTATGCTTCATTTTCCTCATCCAAAATATGAGATGTTGGAACTGTGTGATCTTTAAGGTCTTTTCAGATTCTCAGTCTCATTATTCTGTATAATAGCAGTAAATGGAAAGGGAGGTGGAAGGGTCCTAAAAGTACATTTGAATTATTTTGAAATTCTGTTGCAGGAAAGGCAGAACAGAGAAGTAAATATTTATGGCCACAGTTTCCTCCCCATCTCCATCTCCACTCCTGCCATTGTTACTTCTCCATAGTTCCTTTCATAGCTCCAAGATTCCTCTCCTATTCAACATCCCTGGCCCCATATCTTCAAATCTATCCCCACTTCACCCCTTCCATCAACATCCTAGAAGTTTAAGTGCTATTTAGTGAAATGTACAGGATCCTGAGTATTCCTTTCAAATGTAGGTGAATGTTACTTTAGTCTTTTTTGTAAAGGACCCATCATTTTCATCTATGATGCTTTTTTTAAAGATAAAGCGTAGGAGGGATGGATGCATTGAAAGGAAGACTTTCAGTCACCTGTTTGTCATTGCTACTATAAGTAAAAACTCCCCAGAAATCCTTAAAGGGTGCTTGCTTCTAGGATAGAGGGGAAAGAAGCTGTCAGAATACATTCTGCTCTATAACAGGTAAGGGATGGGGGGAAGAAACCTGTGTCAGAAGTAACAGGTGGTAGTGTACCTTGGGAGCAGAGCCAAGATAGCAAGTAAAAACAGGGCCCTACTTAAACTATTCCCCCAAAGTCCTCCAAATATCTGTAAAAAATGACTCTAAACAAATCCTAGAGCTATAAAACCCACAAAATGACAGAGTGAAACAAATCTCCAGCCCAAGACAACCTAGAATACTGACAGAAAGGGTATACTGACTGGACTGGGAGTAGAGCACAGTCCAGAATAGGAATAGGGGTTGGATCAGGCCTCAGAGGACTCAGTCATTGGCAGCGGTGGCACTTTCCAGAGTTCTCAATCCACAAATGCAAGGACAGTGTGGAAGATGGTGGAGTAAAAAAAGGGACTTGCTAGAGCTCTCCCCCTAAATTCAATCAAATACCTGTAAACAAATTCTGGAGCTGCAAAACCCACACAGTGACAGAGTGAAGTAAACTTCCAGCCCAAAACAGTCTGGAAGGTCAACAGGAAACATCCATCCCACTGGTCTGGGAACAGAGTGCAGTCCAGCATGGGCTGCACTTGCACAGATATGACCTGAACAGCCTTGGGGTACTGAAC
>JAQQSK010013683.1:0-11400 GCA_028658325.1 Potorous gilbertii
ATTGTAGGAATAACCATCAATTAAGGAATAGCAGAATATGTCACGGTACATGGGATACTATTATTCCATAAGACAAAGTGAAGAGCAGGTGCACTTCAGAAAAACCTGGAAAGACTTAAATAAACTGATGCTGAGTGAAGTGAACAGATCCAGAAGAACACTGTGCACAATGTTCAGTCGTCAAATTCCAGGAGCAAGACAAAAGTCAAGATGAAGGATACGCTGTATATTGAAAATTATGACAAGATTAAGAAGTATCCCATCCCAGAAGCATCCCATCTATATAATATTTTCTTTAAATTTTTTTAAATTGAATTTCAGATTCTTTCCTTCTGTACCCTCTCCCCTCAATGAAAAGGCAAACAATTTGCTACAGATAATACATGTACAAAAGATACTTCTATATTAGTCATATAGTAAAAGAAAACACAGACCCAAAAAATCCTCAAGGAAAATAAAGTTAAAAAATATGCTTCAAACTGCATTGAGACGTCATCAGGTCTTTCTTTGGAGATAGATAAGATCTTTCATAATAAATCCTTTGAATTGTCATGAACGATTGTATTGTCAAAAATAGCAGTTGATCATCATACGATATTGCTGTTACTGTGTACATTGTTCTCCTGTTTTTGCTCAGTTCACTTTGTATCAGTTCATGTAAGTCTTTCCAGGTTTTTATGAAACCATCCTTTTCATCATTTCTTACAGCATAAAAATATTCCATCACAATTATATATCAGAAGTTGTTCAGTCATTCCTCAATTGATGGACATCCCCTCAATTTCCATTTATTTGCTCTTTCCAAATTATTCGCCTTTTTAAAAATCTCTTTGAGGTAGAAATACAGTCCCAGTATTGGTAGGTCAAAGAGGATAAAAGGTTTCTATTATCATAGTTCCAAATTTCACTCCAGAATTGTTGGATCAGTTCACAACTCCACTAACATAACAGTGCTTTAGTCTCCCAATTTTCCCACATGCCCCCCAACATATGTTATCTTTCTTTTCTGTCATATTAGACAATATGATAGGTACCTCAGGGATTATAATTCATGGTTCTCTAATGGATAGTGGTTTAGCTAATTTTTTTTTCACATGTCTATAGATAACATTGATTTCTTTATCTGAAAACTGTCTGTTTATATCCTTTGACCATTTAGCATTTGGGGAATGACTTAGGTTCTTATAAATTTGATGCCATTCTCTATATATTTGAGAATGAGGCCTTTATGAAAGAAACTTCTATAAAAATTTTTTGCAGTTATGATTAGGGTATTTCCCTCCAACCAATCTCCCCAGTTTATCCTTCTCTCTCTCTCTCTCTCTCTCTCTCTCTCTCTCTCTCTCTCTCTCTCTCTCTCTCTCTTTCTTTCTCTTTCTCTCTCTCTTTCTCTCTCTTACTCCCTCTTCTCAAAATCTGTTTTTCTTCTGAATGCTGCCTCTTTTAATTCTAGCTGACTCTTCCTTCATTTTTTACTATCCTCCAGTCCTAACTCCCTGTAGAATAAGATAGATTTCTATGCCCAACTGAACATGCATGTTATTCCCTCTTTGAGACAATTCTGTTGACAGTAAAGTTGAAGTGTTGCCTGTCATACCACACCATCTTTCACTCCATAGTGAAAGCTCTTTTGTGCCTCTTGTTTGTGAGATAATTTACATCATCCTATCTCTCCCTTTCCCCTGTCTCTGAGTACATGCTGCTTCGTACTCATTTAACTTTATATTTTATATACTATCCCATCAGAGCCATTCATCTTTCTCAGCCCTTAATTTTATTTTTGTAAAATATTACCTCGACATAGTCATCCCTCTCCCTCACCTCAATTTTATTCTTTAGATATCATCCCATCATAGTCAACTCACACTCATACCCACTGTCTATTTGTGTGCAATAATCTCCTGGTTCTGCTCACTCCACTCAGCATCAATTCACATAAGTCTTTTTATTTTTTTTCTGAAATCCCCCTGCTCACCATTTCTTATGAAACAATAGTATTATATTATATTCGTATAACACAACTAGTTCAACCATTCTCCAATTGATGGGCATCCTCTCAATTTCCAATTCTTGCCTACCATAAAAAGAGCTGCTAAAAATATTGGAAATTGAACATATTGAAACATTGTACATAATAACAACAACATTGTGCAATGATCAACTATGAGAGATTTAACTCTTCTCAGCAATAAAATGGTCCCAGACAATTTCAAAATGCTCACGATGGAAAATGTTAACAACATCCACAGAAAGAGCTATGGAGTATGAATGCAGAGCAAAGTATATTACTTCCAATTTTTGTTGTTTTTTTTTCTCATGCTTTTCCCCTTTAGTTCTGATTCTAATGTGGAAATATGTTTAAGATGTTTGTGCATGTATATTCTATATCAGATTTATTGATGTCTTGGGTAGGAGGGGATAACTTCTAAGAACTTTATCATTAATAGGCCAGTTGTATATATAGACAAGGCATGGGAAGGAGTTGACTACGGTGGGATAATTTAAAAGGTACAATTAATTGGTAAGAAAGAGGAACGTACTGGGAGAAGGGGGAAGAAATTTTATACAAGAAAATGACAATTCTACCCAAACTAAATTACTTATTCAGTGCTATAGCAATCAAACTGCCAAAAGTTATTTAATAGAACTAGGAAAAAATAACAAAACTCACCTGGAAAAACAAAAGGTCAAAAATATTAAGGGAAACAATGCAAAAAAAATATGAAGGAAGGTGGTCTAGCAATGCTAGATCTCAAACTCTATTACAAAGCAGTAATTACTAAAACAATCTGGTACTGGCTAAGAAATGAGTGGTAGATTAGTGGGATAGATTAGGTACAAAATAGATAGTAGTAGATGACCATAGTGTTTGATAAAGCTAAAAATCCAAGTTGGGGGGAAAAGAATTCACTATTTGACAGAAGTTATTGGGAAAACTAAAAAGCAGTTTTGGCAGAAATGAGGTGTACACCAACATTTCATACAATATTCCAAGAAATGTTTGTAATGGGTACATGATTAAGAAATAAAAGGTGACATTATAAACAAATTTGGGGATCATGGAATGTTTGACCTGTCAGATGCATGGATAAAGGAAGAATTTATGGGCAAATAAGAGATAGAGAAAATTACATGAAATAAAATAGATAATTTTGATTACATGAAATTAAAAACAAGCAGTGCAGCCAAGATTAGAAGAAAAGCAAGAAATAAAAATTTTTACAACAATTTTTCTGATGAAGTATTTATTTCTCAAATATATAGAGAACTGAGTCAAATTTATAATAATCCAAGTTATTCTCCAGTTGATTAATGGTCAAAGGATATGAATAGGCAGTTTTCAGATCAAGAAATCAAAGATATCTCTACTCATATGAATAATTCTTTAAGTCACTATTGATTGGAGAAATGCAAATTAAGACAATTCTTAGGAATTACCTCACACATCACTTTGGCTAATATATCAGTAGTGTTGTGAATTGATCCAACTATTTTGGAGGTCAGTTTGGAACTATACTTAAAGGGCTATATCCTTTGACCCAGCAATACCTCTAGCAGGTCTGTATTCCAAAGAGACTTTTAAAAAAGGGAAAGTATATATGCATTTATCGTTATTGTCGTTCAGTTATTTTTCATTGTGTCTGACTTTTGTGTCCCCCATTAACAGTTTTCTTGGCAAAGATGCTGGAGAGGTCTGTCTCCCAGGAAATATTCACAGGACTGAGGACAGCTGTGAATATGCTGGCATGGTTCTAAATTGCAAAGTATAAAAGACTGCATATAGAAGGCAGAAGAAAAACACTTATTCAGACATCAGAAAGCCAAATTCCAATACCAGAAAGTCAAATCTGTCATAGTAGCTAAGAAGTCAATACACATTAGCACTGCTTGGGACAAAGGCATTCCCAAGCAGCATCCCACTTGACAGGGTCTTCTCACAAGCAAACCCTCAGGAGCTGTGCCTCTTGACCTTGGTCCTCTCTCCTCTGCTCCAACTACTCTCACTAACTTCCTCCTAGTTCTGCTCCATCCTTCCTGTTCCACCTGTTCAGCAAGCTTTTCCCACCATATGTGACTCAGGCCTAGAGGTTATTTTAAGTAGGTCACATGGGCCTCTTAATGAATGGGAAAAAATCTTTCCATTTATATTGCTATTACCAGTGGTTTGTCATTTCCTTCTCCAGCACATTTTACAGTTGAAGGAACTGAGTTAAACAGGGTTAAGTGACTCTCCAAGGGTAATACAACTAGCAAATGTCTGAGGTCAGATTTGAAATCAGGAAGAGCTGACTGTTTTATCTGCATATATGTGTGTATACATATATATATATATATTCATACCTAGCATAGACATATTTTGCTCACACAAACCTTATTTAAAGTCTTTTTGAGATACTCCACTCCTTTAGATAAAAAAAGTGGCTGTATAGGTATGCAAACATATGATAGGCAGTCTGGTGTAGTTGATAGAGAACAAGCATCGGAATCAGGAAGAATTGGATTCAAGTCTTGTCTCTGACACAAGCTGGCTGTGTGACCTTGGACAAGTCATCTAATCTATCAGTGATTCTAAGATGATAAGTTACAGAGCAGGTATTGATAGGCATTTGCTCTCTCTCCAATTATGTATATATACCTGAATTTATATGTATACATACACACACATACACATATATACTTATACCCTTAAGCATGCAGAATGATTTTTATTTTGTATATAGAAATTCTGTATACAGAAATGTATTCTGTATATATAGAAATGCATATACTCAGAATTATAACTATAATTCAATAGAAAGGAAAATATATCAACAATAAGACCAGAAAGTTACATAATATGGAATAAGGCCTGCAAATGGAATGCGTACTTTAGCTGGGGTTCAGATTCTGTAAAGAGTTAAGAGATGCAACAGACAGAAGGTTATGACTTTGGCATTTTTTTTATTTCTAATGTGGGTGGGTAGTTGATTTTTAGTCCAGGACTCATTGTTCCTGGCAGTTAGTTTGGGAAAATGGCTATTTTTTTGTTAACTTCAATGTAATTTACATCACATTTGATTTTAGACACTAAAATTACCCATAATTGTTCCTGTCCCATTTCTATGTTAACATAAACAATTATAACGGATTATCCTCTTGTTTTCTTGGCTATTTGTTGCTGCATTTTTGTTATTGTTTGAGCTCAACAACATAAAGCAATCCCACAAATTTCTAATAATGTTATTCAGATAACGAATTTATTCTCCGCATGCATAATCAGCCATAAATACACTTTAGCTATTGGATATGACAAGAATGTAATATAATTTGAGCCCAAACAAAGTCAAAATAACATTAAGGAGGAAATACAAAACCATGGAAAGTCAGGAAACTAGGGACTGAATCCATTACCAAATACTCATGGTACTGAAGGCCTGCCATATGCATACTGGGTGTGGTCTGGTGGGAAGAATGTTACATCTGGAGTTAATGGTCCTTGATTCAATTCTTTCCTATGTCATTATCTTGTCAAGCAAATTTAAACACGTCAATTAATTCATGTAAGCCTCCGTTTTCTCATTTCTAATAAGGGGTAATTCAATAAACTGGAACAACAAAGTGAAAGAGAAAGGAATAAGCATTTCTGTAGCACATACTATGTGCTAGAGGCTGCTAGGCATTTTTTCCAAAACTTATTTAATTTGATGCTTATAACAATCCTGCAAAGTAGACGCTATTATCTCCATTTTTACTTTTGAGGTAACAGAGACAAGCAGTGCTTAAGTGGCCAGCGTCCCAAAGGTATTAAGTACCTGAGACGAGATTTGAACCTAAATCGCCCTGACTCCAGTGCTCAATCCACTATTCCACTAGCTGCTGAACCCCTTTGGTCCATTCTAGTTACAGGAACACATGAGGATCTATCAGGAGTTGTATAATCTGGGCAAAATTAAGAGCACATTTCACAGCAAGGGGACACTGCCCAAAGCCATCATTGAGGAATGCTCAATGCATTAAGAATGCATGCTTCTTAATAGGGACCCTGTTGCAAAGGAAACCTTTTCCAACACAAAATAAAGAAAGCAAATGAAAAAGACTTGGACACACTTCCCTTCAACCTACTGTCAAAGGTAGTGCCTGAATACTTGCTTTTTAGATACTAGTTAATCATGTACAATATCCTTCCAATCTGAGTTCTAGACATAGCTGATCAAAAGGAAATCTTCCAAAATAAAATACCTCAGACAGTTCCCTACTGTC
This sequence comes from Potorous gilbertii, assembly GCA_028658325.1. NCBI lineage: Eukaryota > Metazoa > Chordata > Mammalia > Diprotodontia > Potoroidae > Potorous > Potorous gilbertii. The sequence goes on from JAQQSK010013683.1 coordinate 6,241, forward strand.
TTACCCCAGCTCATCTTTTAAGATGCTCTTTTAGTTCCTCTGGCTTGCATGAAGGAGAAAACATCAGTTAGATCTTAGACTGCCTATATACCTTCTCATCTCCCTTGCAAACAGTGGAGTATGTGCACAGTGTCTAGCACTGTGATTAGGCAGCAGTGGAGAGAAGGATATGATCCACACTTCAAAACTAGAGAACTTCCTATATTTATCGTTCTATGATTATTTGGTATCATCTGAAATTTCAGGATGATAATTAATAATTGTCTTCATTAGAAGTAATGAGATGAAGTACAGGGTCCTTTGAAGAGAAAGTGGATCGATCAACATTTAGTAAGCACCTACTATGCACCCCCCCAAGTGATAGGGATACAAATAAAGGGAAGAGATGGTATCTCATCTCAAGAAGTTCACAGTCTAATGGGGGAGACAGCAGGAAAACAAGTATGTACTAGCAAGATATTTGCCAGATAAATTCAAATTTATCAATAAAGAGAAGACCTTATCATTAGAAGGCATTGGAAAAAGCTTCCTATAGAAAGTGGGATGTTAGCTGGCACTTAAAAGAAATCTAGGAAGATAGGAGACAGAATTGAGGAGGAAGATCACTCCAGACAAGGGAGACAGACAGTGAACATGGCCAAAACTGGGAGACAGAGTATTTTATGTGAGGAAGAAGGTCACGATCACTAGACTGAAGAATATGTTGCCCAGTGTGGGGTGGAAGAGGGTGTGTGGTGCAGGGAGGAAGAAGAAGATAGAGATATAAAGTATAAGACCGAAAGAAGAATCTAAAGCTGCCTCTACCATTACTATGTGACCTTAGGCAAGTCACTTCTCATGCCCAGACCTGTTTCTTCACTTGCAAAATGAGGGAACAAATGTCCTCTAAGTCTCTCTTATTTCTCATGCTCTTATTTCTCATGTATGTATCCTATACATCCTCAGTGTAACTGAATCTTGTAATTGACACTAAAGAGAGCATATGGATCATTTGGACCTGATGGCTAATGCTTCTTCTGAAGATGCTGCTGCCTACCTCATTGTCTTGAAGCTTTCTGGCACAGCAAACCATCCCTTGAGTCTCCACTTTTGACCATCAAGATTAGTGACTCTATATTGCCTTGTAATGACAAATTAAGGATCAAATTTAAAAACCACAGAGGGAACTGTAGATGGTGGCTGAAGCTTGGAGCTGTGCCTGGTGTCTGGAGATAAATATGTTTATGTACTGGGGCAGATATTCTGGATAGAAGCAAATGAAAAGTTTTCAGAACTCAAAGGAGCAGTTTTTCTTCCCATCCCTTTAAACCAATGCAGCAGCATCTGAATGAGTGAATTAATAAGTCAATTAATGAACAACTGACAAAAATATTTATTAAATTCTTATGAATGTAATATTACTCCTATATAATTTTACAATATGAATGTATTTTTTTTCTTTTCCCTTTTGCCATGAACATTGTCCAAAATCCTTGTCTTCATTGGTTGGCAGGGAGGAGAGGAAAAAGCTCCTGCATTCAAGGGAAGACTTCTTAAATATTAATTGGTGCCACTATTCAAATTGCTGCTGAACTCAGTGAGTTTTCTATGGACTTTATATGATCTAGCTAGCAGAGAAACTTGAAAAAACACGTGTGAAGAACTCCAAATGACTCCAAAGTTCTTGCATAGGCTTATTAAAAGTATTGCTGCTGCGTCTGGGCTTAAAACTACAAGGAACCGAGCCTCTTCTCTTTTCCATATTCCTGTTCCTTTAGACACCTTTAATCTTGGAAGTAATATAAAAGATCACTCATTATAGCATCACTCAAATGTATTATATGAGGAATGAACTTTCCTTTCCCATAAAGGACTTTTAGAAATATGTGTTTTTCCCAGTAGGAGACACACATCCTATGATATTAGGGAAAAATTTTTGCCTGGAGCATGTACCTTTCTAGTCACTTTACAAGACAGACAAGGCACATGAGACTTTGAGAACTGGTATATCCACATGGAAAACATCCCCTTATTTATTCTATTTGCAGACTGTCTGTGTTATGTGTGTGTATATATATATATATATATATATATATATATATATATATATATATACATACACATACATATGTATATATATATACACATACACATATGCATGTATGTGTATGAAATGTATGTATATATATGAAACTTATTTCTGCCTTTAGCCTTTTTGCTATATATGTCTAGCAGTGTGATCTCTGGGTTAAAGAGTATAGATATCATAATCATTTTCATCTTTTTTAAAAAATATTTGAATTTAAGAAACATTAGATAAGATGAACCTTTCTATATGCAATGTAGACGAGAAGATGATTACACATGAAATTATACATCTTTATGTTGTAGAACTTGCTTTCCTTTTCAAGTATACTGAATGATCTGAGAGCATTTCCAAGCTCTTTAAATTTGTACCTATACTAAGACTTCTGGAACATCCTGTATAATAAATTCAATATGCAGCCTTCAAAGATATACTGCTTGTTTGTGATTTCTGTTCATTTTTACAACATTGTTTTTATAATATAAATTGTTTTCTTTGTTCTGCCTACTTCCTTCTGTTTTAGTTTATATAAATCTTTCCAGATTTCTCTGAAAATATCTTTCATGATTTCTTATGGTCCAGTAGCATTCCATTGTATTCACATGCCACATTTTGTTCAGCCATTCCCAAAGCAATGGCTGTCATTGTTTCTATTTTTTGACATAACAAAAATTGCTACTATAAACATTTTTGTGTGTATGGATACAATGATCTCTTTGAGGTATAAGCCAAAGATCAAAGAGAATGAAGACTTTAGGGACATTTTTTACCATAGTTACAAATGGCTTTTCAAAATGGCTGGACCAACTAATAGCTCCACTGTGTATTAATGTGTTTTTTTGCCTTAGCTCCTCTAACACTTGTCATTTCCTTTTATTTTGCCAGTATGAAAGGTATGAAGTAGAAACTCAGAGTTTCTTTAATCTTCATTTCTCTAATTATTAGTTATTTGGAGCTGCTCTCATATGGTTTTTCATAGTTGAGATATCATTCTTTGAAAATTGCCTGTTCATATGCTTTCACCATCTCTTAGGGAATGACTTCTTGTTCTTGCAAATTTCCTTGCTTATCTTGAAAAAGGAAATGAGACCTGTATCTTGCTGCAAATATTATAGTCATTTTTTTGGAATAATTCCATATTGCTTTCCAGAACATTAGAATAATTGACAGATCCAACAATAGGATATTAGTGTGCCTCGCTCCAACATTTCCATCTTTTGTTATCTTTCTCATTTTTCTGGGTGCAAGGTATAGTCTTAGAGCTGTTTTGATTTGTATTTCATCATCATCATCATCATTATTAGATGAAATAATCCTATGACCTTAAAAATTTTTATCTATCTATATTCTTTTGAGTACTGCATGTTTAAATGTTTTACATCACTTACTCATTTGAGAATTGTTCTGATTTTATATATTTGCTGGTTTTCTGTATATTTTAGATATCACACCATTATACATGTTTGATGGAATTATTTTTCCCCAGTCAATGATCTCCCTTCTAATGTTAGCTGCATTTATTTTGTTTCTTGGAGAAGTTTTCAATTCCCTGAGAATGAAGTCATGTATTTCATCTTCGGTGACTGCCTTAATCCCTTGTTAATTAGGAATTCTTCTAGTCATACCTGTAAAAGTTGCGTGTTTCTCTTCAAATTTTCTTAATAGTGTGACTTTTAATATTCAGGTCATATATCCATCATTAGAAACTGGGCTAACACTAATTTCCATACAACTATGCTTGTATTCTAATTTGCCCAGAAATTCTTGTCAAGTTGGTATTTCTTCCATTCAAATAGCTTGTGCTAGGTTTGTTTAATAACTATACATGCTACTGAATTTTTATTGCTTCTGTTGCTTAGTTTATTCTACTTATCTATACTTTTATTATTGTTTATTCTCCCCCATGATTTCTTTTATGACTCTAGACTTTTTTCCTCTAAATTAATGTCATTATTTTGTTTATATGTAAACACACCCCTTTGGTATTTTGATTGATATAGCCTCAACTCTGTAAAATAAACTGGATAGTATCACCGTTTTAATTTTGGCACAGTCAAATCATAAGCAAATAATATCTTTCCAATTATTTGTCATTTTGAAATTTCTTTAAGTCTATTTTAAATTGCATTTCTGTGTTTCAAGTGTGTTTTGGAAGAATAATTTTCAGATATTTTAGGTACTTGCTAAGTATTTGGAATGATATTTTCTTTTCTTTCCTAATTTTTTTTCTGATTGCTATATTGAAATGTTGAAAACTTTTGATACTTATCCTATATTCTGTTTTTTAGGTCGTGTCAAGAAGTTAGAGGACTAAACATTTCTTTGATCCCCATGGCCTCTCAAACCTATCCAAAGTAGAAATTATGTGCCAAAGATAAAGCTACTTCAGCTATCTCCATGGTCTAGGTCACCTAAAGAAGGCTAAATAGGAAATACTACAAAGTTTACTTCTTTTAAGAGTATGAGCCCAAGTGGATTGCATAGCAGCATATGTAGCATCTTCTCCTTGTTCTTCTATTCCTCAGACTACAATGAAAAAACCCACTCCCACATCTGCAGCAATGATGGACAGTAATATGAACACAAAAATGCCAAGTATTCAAAATCCTCTAAGCAGTTTTCCACTCAGTTTACCTGAAACCTATATACCCGATATCTGAGTGATGATGTAGTCTTTAAAAAGGAGTTAAGATTCAGTCCCTGAGTTTATGCATACAAATTGTATTTCTTTTCTTTTCCTTTATGAAAGGCTTCTATTGGGACAGAATGTTTTGGGAACCCCTTAGAAACTGTGTTCCTTGATATACTTTTATTTGGATTTATCATATCCACTAATGGAATACTTCATTTCACACTTAAGACATAGAATACGAAGAATAAAAAAATAGCCTGTTATTGCTAAGTTGTAATAAATGGAGCAGCATTCAGGAAAAGGGCAGTCTTTGTGGGAGTTACATGGGGGGTGCTTTTTGCCCCATCCTTGGTCTTGCTGTTGGTGGCCTCAATCCTTGGATTCTGTGGCATCTCTAAGAGAAAGGAGACTGGTGTTGATCACTCTCCAGCCCAAGACAACACTGTAAGAAGATAAGTGAACT